>PGWS01014788.1:0-13697 GCA_002896235.1 Cicer reticulatum
AACTCAAAGCCTGTTTCATAGGCTGTACTCGTACTCACCGACTACACGGACTCTATACCAAGTCATGAGCGATAGCGCAGCCAAGCCGCCAACCAAGCCAATGCGCCATCCCTATCCCTTCCCGATGAAGCTTCCTTTGATTTGAATGAATGAGGAAGGAAGGCGCATGCAAGAGAAAAGAAAGCCCCTATTTGGGCATGAGCTCTAGTACATTGACCTCTCGCAGACCTGAAAGTCCAGTTTTTGGCTATTGAAAAATAAAATAATAGAGACGAAGAAAGCCATATAGATTATCAATAAGGGAGGAACTCGACCTCGGCCAGCCGGCCAGGAATGATGACCAATTGCTTGAACCTCGGATGAGGACATGGAGGAAGATGGGCCGGCCAGAGCCGCAGGCAGATGATAAATAAGAAGACTAATTCAAAGATGCTGGGTGAAGGTGAATCGCCTTCAAACTGAGGATTCACAATGACTTTTACTCAGACTTCCCTTCCTAAAAGACAAAGGAGTAGCGGGGTTCGCTAGCCGACCTTGCCTGAAAGTACTTTTATCTGACGCTTAAGGGGTAAAGAATAGCTTCGCTGAAACTAATGCTTTTTCCCTTGCTGGCTTTCCACCATTCAAACTTGGTTACTTCCTACGCTATTCGCTGGCATTGAACTATTCTCTCGACATTCTTCTTCATTCAGATACTATAAAAATATTGGAAGGAGCTGGTTGGTGATGCTCTTCCCATGGTTTACCACCGATGAGGAGTATTCCGCATGCCATCGACCTAGTACCTGGTGCTAGTTTCCCAAACCTGCCTGCTTATCGAATGCTACCTGCCTTTTAATTTCAGCCCCTTGCGCTAACATCGTTCAGTTCCCCGGCCCCCTATCATCTGGGGATTCAATTTTCATACGTAGTCTTTCAACACTTGATTCAATGGTGTCAAGCTCCTTCTGCTTTGATGCTTCGCTTAGCGCGACTACTCCTATGATATTTATTTATTAAGTGCTGCTGCCGGGCGGAGGTAACCAAGAAAAGAAGGTCTTTTTTCACTAACTAAAATCCCTCTTTGGATGAACATTTCATGCGGATTCTTCCAATACTTACTGAGAACTAGGTACCACCTTCTATTCTTAGCCGCAGAGAGCCCTCGTTTTCTCACTAATTTATTGGTGATTATGTATTGGGCTTAGCCACACGGTCAAGGGCCATTTCGGTATCCGTGCTAGTAAGGTAAGAGCTGTGTCGATTCTGTAGCATTCCAAGTCTTGGATTGGTCCATTTCTTAAGCATTGGAATCGCTTTGCCCGCTACTTCCTTTCTCTTTTCTGTCTTCGTTTATCTTTTTATTTTTTGCGAGTTAAGTTCCTCTCCTTTTAGATGTCGCATTCCCGATCTTTTTAGTCTCTTGAATATTGATTTAGAGTTAAGAGGTCTATGCCACTAACCAACTCAACTCCTTAAAGAAATACAAGAGCTTCTCCGGCAAACCACTAGAAGTTACCATCGAGTCGAGCAATTGGATGCTAGAAGGTATCTTTCTGGGCAAATTCTAAGCCTATAGACTGATTAGGAAGAGCAAGAGGTTAATCCAAAACCAGGAAAGCAAGCTATATCGAAGCCCAATGCCAAGCAAAGCCCTAGACTACAAGTGAAGAAATTGGGTTCCACTAAGCGCCCTTAACCCGACACAAGATGGGACCCTATTAGGCTAAGGATAGTGGGCTTAGTCAGCCCTAACATAGGTTGTCTACAAAAAAGGGAAGTTCCCGTGATTAAGGTTTCTGGATATCCTACCCTAAGACGAGATGGGTTGGGCTTAGAACAAGACCCATCGGTGGATAAGATCACATCTTCATAACAAAAGTGTACACGTTCGGCCTCACTCAAGGTAATGGGCCAAACCTAACGAGTCCAAACAATTGGATCTCTTTGTATGACAAAACCACATATTTGGTAATATTTTTTCAGTAATTTTTTATTTCCTCAAGCATAGGGTTTTACCAGTCCCAGCAAGCTGTGTGAACACGGATTTGCCCTGAGGGATGGCAGACAAATATGCTTCTGCTCGTTTGCCCATTCTATTGGAGTGAAGGTTAGCCCAATGTTAGCATTCAGATCCATTTTCAGCCCGAAAATGCCACCTTTTCCTGGCTTCCAAACAAAGCCCACGAAGTCAGTCCATCTAATTCATTTTATTCCATTCCAGGAGGCCCAGGCCGCTATCGAGTGCAATCGCAAAAGCAAGTTTACCTGACTTATATTTTTATATAATGCGTTCTGCTGTCAAAAGTAGGGGATAGTGTCTGATCCTTCAATCAGCGATAGAGCAGAGGCTTTACTTCTTTCGCCTACGCTAGGACGGAGCTGCTGTCGAGTGAGGATTGGCCGAGGGGAGTTCCATCATGAAGCTGGTACAAAAAGCCAGTAAAGACAAGTAGAAGCCAGTGAAAGAGGAGTAGTCAGGTACGACGAGCCGCCTGGTACGTAAAGCGAATACGATCACGTGGGTTTGATGATCCGCTTTCGAGCTGTCGAGTGAGGATGCTCCATCTATGAAGAAAGGACGCAGGGGGCCTCTTTATTATTTTAAAGGGGGTACTCTCTTCTCTGATGTGCGCTATATTATTTTGTTCTATTTCTGAAAGAGTTTTCGGGATTAAGCCACGTGCGATTACCCGCGAAAACTAAAGACTCTTTTTTTTTGGCTAGAGCTTCCCACGTCTATTAAATAAGAGCTGCTTCTCTATTGGCAAAGCAAGGGGAGATATGGATCCACCAGTTACACTTTAACGCTTTTTCAAATTTGAGCAAGCTATTTATAATGTAGAGAACGCAAAGCTCCAGCAGGAGCAAACCCTGGCTGCCTTCTGGAGCACATGGCCTCCTGTCGAGGAGGAGGTCCTGGTTAAAGCGGATACAAGAGCTCCGGGGACGCATTCGCGCGCTTCTGGTAAGAACAAAGAGGTTTTCTATCCGAGAGCGCGAATTGCTGCTTATCAGGCGGCCTCCATCATCCGCGGGAGACCTGGCGAAACAACTAAAAGTCCTTGTTTTGCTTTCTTTTAACTTCATATGTTGTTTGTTTACTTTGTTGTAATTTGTGTTTATTGTGTGCTGGTTTGTCTATGTGTTGCGTAAGCTTCATAAGGTCGTCGACTCTTTCTATAGATTTTAATAAGTGTCTGAGACGCAAGTAGTGTGTTTTAATGTATGGTGTTCTTTGCTTTTTAGTGGAGATCTACTCCGGATGCTTACGAATAGACTCCTATCTATGCTAACTATCTTGTTTGGTTTTATTTATTATGTTCTGCATGTATGGTATGGAAAAGCCCTAGTTGTAAATCTTTACTACTTTATATAATTAATAATAATGTCGTAAAAATGTCTGAAAATTTAGAAGGTGTAAGCTCAGTGTACTGGAGATGCGCATATTAATCCTTTCTAGCTTTGAAGCAAACTTCTTCCTTGAGTCTGCGCCGTCTTAAAAACCAACCCTATCTTGACTAGTTCAGTTCGTGTTGTTTTACGTGAGCGCGCTGAACTAGTGTGCAGGACCTTAGCACAGTTTATCGCCTAGACGCTAATAACACGAAAACACTTTAGGTCCTGGTTTTCTATCTCTGTTTTCGCGCTTAGTCTGCTAACTAGAATGAACCTTCACGAGTTGAGTAAACACCTAGCCTATCTTACTCCCCCTATAGAAAATAGGCAGTCGTCCAGCCGTCTTCTAGCCTGACCACAAAGAGAATCCTTATTGAAGGAAGAAAGTCTCAGGATGATCCTGCACACTCCAACCATTTCACTTCTATGGCCCATAGAGTTTGACCCCACGTTGACATTGCTTGTCTGGCTTACCGGCTCGGAATTTAACTAAAAAAAAGGGACTTACTCTAACGATGCATATCTTTAAGTAAGCAAACCAACAGGAGGAAAGATCACAGCTGTCTAGGAGCCGAAAGAGCTCAACTGACTTAGTTATAGAGGGCGACTGAAACTGAAAAGGAGGCTCGACCCACAGGGAGAGCGGTGGCAGAGAGAGAAAGAAGCGGTACAGGGATGGTACTTAAAATATTGTTATAGGGATTGCGCACTTGTACCTTTACTCTGAGAGAGATAAAAAAAATCATATTTATATAATAACACGGAAGGACAGTTGCACCCATGGCGGCAGATAGCTACCGATGAAGTTGTTCTGCTTTGAATCTACTAACGCCATAGATGTCTTTCAAGAGAACCTTTGTGAGACGGAGATAGAACTCCTGATGATGCCACCCGATGGCTAGTTATGCTATCCTTGCTTTATAGCTCAGGGAATACCTAAGGTCAATTGAAAGCCACCCAACAGATTATCCCGACTTCGAGGACCGAGTGCTACCTTGCCTTATTCAATTGTATGGCTCTTTCCTTTAGCTGAGGCGCGAGCTAGCCTGCTATAGTTTACCCCAACAGCGTATCAACTAGTGATAATGAAAAGACTTGAGATTCCTACTACTATTGCGCTAACGACTGGGCGAGCGAGGTCCCGAGTTAAGTCCATAAATAACCATGACTGATAATCTAGGACTTCCCCCGAAGAAAGGAAAGTTTTCATGGTGCTTTTGATAATCACAAGATGAGATTTAAAAAAAGGATTTTGCCGTGGAAAGACTCCAGTCCTGAATGAGTAGGTTCCCCCTTCCCTTTTCCTTTACGGATATGCACCACTCTATGTATGATAAATTTTTACATATAGAATCAAAGCATTAACCAGAGAAGACTTTGAGAAAGATAGCTAAAAAGGACTGGTTCTCGAGCTTCCTGAAACCCACTACCGCCGAATAGTTCGTTCAGAAAGGCCTCTAGATCGCATTTAAATGGCTTTCAAGGAAGCATGCAAAAGACCTCAAGCTCAAGTCTTCGTTCGCTTCAAAAATGTCCTTGGTAACGACCTTCTACAGATTGCTCTCCAGAATGCTCTTTTGTCAGGGTCTCATTTGGTAGTTTCAGTCCAGCTCATACTGAAGCATTCCTTTTAATATACTGAGTTGCGGCTCACCTGCTCTTAGCTAATTGGTTTAGGCGGGGACCTCTCATTAAGCAACATGTCTAAGGACGAAGCCATTATACTACCTCTACTCGTGCTCATACGCTATTCTTCCCCACTCACCGCCCTCCCTTTGGTTTTCTTACTGTGTATCATGAGTGAGGCTCATTCAAAGTCAAAATCAAGGGGAGGGTACGATGACTACATTGATATCTGGGTCCGTCTAGTCTGGTAAGGCTCCTTTGTTGCCTTAAGTAGAGCTGGCACTACCAAAAGACCAAAGCGGCGTTAGCACGTGTACGGTGATGACGACCCGTAGTACTTCCGATCTGGAGTGCCCATTCCCGATTAATAAAGACTTCTCTGATCGGAGTCCTTGAGTTACCGTTTAGCTTCTGAACCCGAAACCTACCAACGATTCCACCTTTCCTCAAACGCTAGGAAAAACCTCTTTCGAATCACCCGACAACCCCTCTGCAAAGAAAAGAATAGTAAGCCAGAAAGAAAGGCATTTTATGAAGTTTCATTCAGTGTCTCAAAAGGCGTGTAAAGGGCTTTCTTTCACGCATGAGTTATACCGAGTACTAAGTAAATTATGGACCACTTCGCCACGACGAACAAACCAATGGCAGTAAAAGCAGATGTCTGGTCTCGGTTAAGCCCAACGCAACATGGTTATGTAGCTCTTATGGGATTAAACCATGATACAAGAAGTTGTATATAGATCTAGCAAATAAGTGTCTTAAGCCCACCCGAAGGCTAGTTGGTAGAGCGATCAGTTTATCTGAATAAAGGTAGGTTCGAATCCTACTTCGGGTTCAAAATTCGAATAGAAAGAAGGCCATCGACCTCTCATTCCGGCTATTCAACCTCTTCTGAATACATATTCTAAATACCCCAGACTCCCTAACGGATAAGAGAACTAGTCCGTTTATGATAGCTTTCCCTCGGTTCACTTCGGCTAAGGCAGTAGCTTCGGCAAGTAGACTGACTGATATGAGATTGAGCGAGGAAATGACAAAACCAAGGCTAACTCTCTCTCCAGCGCTAGTTAATCATATTGCCATCCTTAGAGTGCAGCAGGGACACTTTAAAGGAAGAGTGACCCACCCCTTAAGATGGGCCTCATCGCTTGCCGAATCACCTGTCGGCAAAGACGGGCTAAACTCGACTCTAATAGATATAGGAAGTAGAACGTTCAGCGCGTGACCCTTGCCTGCTTGATGGAGAAATCGAATAGATTGATTGGTATTTTTCCCGAATCACTGCCGAAGGAGAGGAAAGGAGTCAGACAGCCTTAACGCCCTTTTGGTGCTATCATCGTATATATAATAGAAGTGATCTGTTTATCTAACTAAAAATTCAATTCATAATCATAAGATAAGTAAGAAAACTTCTGGTTCACTGTCTTTCTTTCATCCTGTCGGATCCCGATAGTGCGAAGTTGGTATATCTCAATGCAGAAGAAATAAGATAAAATCGAACTCAGCACATCAAGCTGATAATCCCAAGCAACCTACTAACTACAATGCTAAGAAAAGAAGAAGCCCGGTTAAATCTACGCTGATATTTTATAACGAGTCTGACACAATAATGCATTTCTAAACTCAAGAAATTCCCCTAAAAGATAGGGTATCAAAGAGAAAGTTAGTTTCAATCGAATGCTGAAATAAATGTTATCATAAAGGCTGTTATCACTAAAGCATTTAGTTTTAGTTGGCATCCGGTGAAGAAGATGATACCGATTCCTCAAGGCATCCCTACTCGTGTTGCTAGTCACTCTTGGCCAACACCATCCGTCGAGTTGAACAGGCCTATTTTAAAATAGATATGACATATAAGATAATGGCATCTATCTTTGTTAATTCCTTAAGGGAAGATCAACTTCATTCCTTGCTTTAGAATGACGAAGAGAGAAGTGTGAATGCAACCTCCCTCTATTCTTTCAGTTGTTCGCTGCTTCTTTATCTGGTATTGAGTTCATAGACCACAATCTAAATAGTGATTCCGACACTGACGAAGACCTTCGACGTGCTGCGAAGCAAAGTCGTAGTTAGTAGCCCGTTACGGAAAGCTACCCTCGCTCTATTCTTCTATTATACAGATACGCTATTCTAGGAAGTCGGCTAAGCTAGCTCCTAAAAGAATCAATCCTTGTAATGCATACTATAACAGCTTTTCTTCTTTCATTGCTTCTTAGCCTTGCAATGAGGCGGTTGATAGACCCGTATGGTTAACATAAACTTCTGAGTCTGAGGCTAGCTCTAGGGACAAGCTGAGGTGGATCTTTCTCTCAGGGTGAAGTCCAAGACTCATGTCTATCTTTCTGCTTGATTCACTTCCTAACTCTTTCAGGATTCGAATACAAGTATATCTTGTAAGATTAGTGTCTATTCATCCCTTCGTGGGTTAGCTGTATGTGGAATCAAAGAGTCATGATGCTTTAGTTGGTGGGTTAGCAGGACAGGGAAAGATGATCACCGCGATCGCAATGGCCCACTTTCAAGCTAAATAAGACCAGAATTGTCTTCCATCCCTCGAAGTACTTCTGCTGCAAATGATAACGATCCCTACCACCAAGACCAACAGCAGCGGATTCAATAGATAGAGAGAATCCTATTGAGTTAGGGGGAGATAATATTCTATAAAGGCTATACCATGACCACCCCAGAAGATAAGACATCATTCTCGAAAAGCAACTACCGGGTGATAGTTACAAACTACCAGCTGACAGCTACACGGATTCACCACTACTTATGACTTCTAACTCCTGCTCCTAGACAAACTAAGAAGCAAGGAAAGAGGAACTATATAAGATATCAGATTCTGTATCCGCTACAACTCTAACCCTAACTCAGGAACTACCGGTAAATCCGAGATTGGATTGAGATAGGCCAAGCCTGGATTGAATGCATCTTCCTGTAATGGGTTCACTCGGGTCTAAGACCGCACGGGAATGCATCTAGTCAATTCATGGTCATCAACATTTCTTAGACCTTGATCTTAAAGCGGTGACTTCAGAGACTTGCTCTCATTCTCTTTCTCAAACAAAAGACTTCGAACTCAATAATGCTAGTTTAGTTCCACCCTTGATCGCCCGTCTGTAATCTGTAATAGGGCACTCTGAAGATTTTATCTTCCAACAAGGGATCCTGATCTCATCCACTCAAGCGCATTGGATCGTTGGTTACGTGGCATCTCACTCCCTCAAGTATTTACAATGTCACATTGGGCTTTGGCCGCTTTGATATAAAACTCGCTTAAGCTAGGTTCTGAATAGATAGATGGGTGTGTACAATGTGATACCTCATTTCGATCATAGCCTTTCATCAGTATGGGGCTGATTGAACCAGTAGGAGGAGCCCTTCTTAAAGCCCTAGTTTCAGGTTAGCAAAAGAGTTACCGCTCAAGGAGGAACAGGATATGTGAGGCTATCCTGGTGGCTCGAGACTGACCGGTATACCAGACGTGTGCTTCCATGAGTATGGTTAATAGTCCCATTCCATTAGTGGGATCCATAGCCTACGCGGTCTTCCCAGCCAGTAAAGAAGAAGGTTTTCGAGGACTACCCTAAGCCTACAAGTAGCAGACTTTCTGTTACAATGTCTAGGTTGGGCAAGCTTGGATGCCCCTACTCCCAAACAGTTGCTGGTCGGGATCGTGAAACATCGCTGTTTGGTCATAAGGATAATCGTTCTTATTACGTCAGGGCGGCCGGCCCGGTTACCCGCGATTGGTAATGCATAACCAGAAGAGGAGTAGGGAGACAAGGTTACGCGCTGTGTAGCGCATCTGTTTCGGGTAAGTCCTCAACGAATTACAATCTACTTAACTCCTTCTGAAAGAAAGCTCATAATAAAACTCCTTAATCATTGAATCCGGATCGAAGGGTTACCCCTAAGGCCTAAGGCTTACTCAGGTAAGACTTCTTCCTTTCCTTCTCCCCTTTCGTATGCTCTAAGCGGAGAGCCGCTGGTCGCGAAGGAAAGGGAAATGGAATAAAAGCCATCTCCGGTAGTCAATACAAAGCTGATCTACGACAAGCCTTCATCAATAGTTCAGCAACCAGAGCTACTAGGCTAGTCAAGACAAGGCTAATTACAAATTTTTAAGTCCCTATCCGTAAATATGGAGTTCCTCTCTAGACCGAGGCGCTAAGGATGAAAAGAAAAAAGGCTCGGTCGTAGTCGTTTGGAACGAAATCGGTAACAATGACCAGTTCATTAGTTAAGCTGGCTTGGCTTACGCTTCCTTCCCTCGCGAGGACAAAGACCCTCTCCCTGACAGTAGGGGTAGCGCCATAGACTCTCTCTTTGGCTTAGAGAGTCGCTTCAAGCAACGCAGCTGAGCTGCTTAGGCTTGGTGTACCAGGAAAATGCATATTATATATAGTGCAAGTGGATTCTTTCGTTTCAGACTTGCTTACTTAGGATGGAGTCCTGCTTAGCCGAGCTGGAAGCTATACTCTAGCGGGCTGAGAATCCTCTTCCTTTCCTCCCGATTGCAATGATATCTCTTCTTCTGCCATTGCCAGACAAGACAGCTTCCTTCGTTCGGGCGATCTAACCAATTAGGGAAGGTATCCCTCTCTGCTTCTCCACTCGAACCACATAACCTGAACTGAAATGGAACTGAACTTCAGCTGCCAAAGAATGAAACAAATGCTCAACACATGCCTCCTATTGAGAAGCTTCTTTCATTCATTTCCCTTACCAGCCGGACATCTGCTCCTAAAATGGTAACTAGAACTCTGCCGCTCCGTTTGTTCATCATGTGGACAATTCCTCCACAATAAATCTTCTTGTCTGGAAATGCATGCATTTATGGAGGTATTTCCGTCTCGCTACCCGCATTCTCTTGGTATACCTACCAGTGTGCCTCCTAATTCCGTGAAGTCCTTGGAGCATGTGCGATTTATTCAGGATCCTTGTCAAGAAAGAAGTCAGTCCCTTCTTCCCCTTCTGCTCTGGTACTTCACCATTTCCTGCGGTCGTTATCGCTTCCCCGGTTCTTTCTCTATTAAGAAAGTCCCGTGTGAACTCCCCTACTGATCTGACTCCAGCAGATTCTCGAGAAGCCAATTCTCTCTCTCGATCTACTTTACCCTCAGAATGAATGAGCAATGACTTTGATTCTAATATTCAAAGCAGAGGAAATATAATATTATATGCCTATAGCTATAGGGCTAGGCTCCGCTCCTCGCTCGAGCTACCAGCTTTCTTATATATAATTCCTGTTGACTAATCCGAGTCCTTGAGAGCTTAGAGGAAGAACTCCGAAAGAATTTAATCGGCTCCTCCTCTCTTGCCCTCTTATGTATCCAGTTGAAATGGTTGCTCCAAGCTCTAAGTAAAGCATTCACGCACCAAAGACTCTTACTACGCTCCTGAGCCTAGGAAGATAAATCCCATTTGCCTTAATACGTACTACTGTGCTGCAGATGATTAGCCTGCTCACCTAGCTTCTAGATCTTTTTGCATCAAGCAGCCCTTAGTCATTGCATCACAAGGCAATCCCGATATAATAAAGGCTTACTGGAATGCTGATTCAACAAGGAAAAGCATCCAAATCCAAACTGCCTCCTATTCCTATGTATGACACAGCCAGAAAGAAACCTAACGTGAGCTTCCTCTCTATCCATTCCTGTTTTCAACATTATCATATAGGGGCTTAACTAACTCGTAGCCAATCAGCGGAGTAATCCACATATCCGTGAGGACTGCTTTCCAGCAGAGGAAAACTTATATCGTTGCTGAGACTTGCCGTTATAAGAGTAAGATGCTGATTATGTATAGCTTGCTCCGATTCCTTCACCAAGAGAACGAGAAGGAATCTTTTATTACGAACAAGACGCTAAAGGAAGGGGCATGATCATCTCCTAAAAAGATAAGATTGACCTCGAGCCGGTCCTCCTTTATATCTTCTCTTTTCCCGTTTCCTGACCTCGGATCGTTGGCAAATCGATCCCAACGGGTACTTTTACTAAAAAGGATCCCTAAAATCAGACTTTATAGCTTCTCGAACCAGACCAGATCTTTGAAGCTCTATGGGAAGACTGAGACAATAGAGTACACAGTAAAGACCAAGGCTAAGCGTCCACACAGAGGAAATGTCTAGCCACTTCGGAGTCTCTCACAGGAGAACGGACTGACCTTTTTCTCTTCATATCCTATCGAGAAGACTAAGTCAGAGGCGAGCCTTTACTTAGGAGAGTTAGATTGGGTAGAATGTCACTCATAAGATCAACTAAATCCTGAGTCACATGAGAAGAGATCTCTGACCACCGTGTCAGGTTATAACTTACATTGGTAATCAGCGACAAACACCTATCTACACATACAAGGAGTCGCTTTTGCTTACGCAGTTCGAAAGCTTAAGCCACTCCCGTAGCCTCACCGGTTTAAAGAGTTACCGTACTAATCCGGCAATCTCCCCTAGACCTCTGTCTGGCCTAGGGAACTTCTCTAATGCGCGAGAGCTAGCCTGTCTCCTCCACAGCGTAAGCGGCTTCACTCTCCCCGGAAACAAGCCAAAACCAAAGCAAGCAAACTAACGACGAGAAAAGTCTCATGGGTACGTCTGCTAGTCCCTTTGATTCCCAATCGTGCACGATAATGCGATAATCAAAATCAATTCGTAGGCCGCCTTTTGCCCCGAATTTACATTTTACCAAGGAATCACGTTGTGGAAAGCTCCTCCAGAACCTTCGCTAATTTTAAGGCGTTTTTCCGGGGAATCCGCCGCTTCTCCTTATTTATGCCTTTTGCTGCTCCACAATGCTCTCTCCAAAACGAAAGTGAAAGAAGACCCGTGTACCCACTCTTCTTTCCCCCCATTGCTGGGGGCCTCGTCCTCAGGGACTACACCTTTCAAAGGAGAAACTTAGAAAACAAATAGAATCAAAAAAGGCCATCATTAATGCGAAACAAGGCAATAGCCTCGGTTAGAGCAAAGCCCAGGATTGCATATCCGAATAACTGTTTTGCGAATGATGGATTTCTTGCCCACGGAATGAATTAATGAACTGAATACGTTGTCTCACAATATTCTACCAAGCAGCTCCGCTAGAAGCAATATGTAAGCAGCATAGAGCACACCTAAATTGATATGTTGCACACACTTTCTAACATCTCGAATGGAGGACAAAACTTCGTCCGCTCTTTCCATTTCACGATTTTGTTCTCGTCGCTTCAAAACCTCGCTCCTTATTCTCTTGAACATCTTCACTTGATGCAATCAATGCATTGCTATCATTATCTTTTAGTGAAAAGAAAGTCGTCTCTCACGGATATCCTATTTGTACGATATAGGGTCGTAATTAATTTCCTATATTATAATAGGGTGGTAATAGGTTCCTATATTTGCCTATCGAACAAACAAGTCTTAATACGCTATCGTCGACTTGATACTACCCAGCTTAGATACATGTAACCGGATGAGCGGAAACCCATACTTAAAATAAGAAAGTGAAGACTCATGCATCAATCAAGATCTCTATCTATAATATAAACATACCAGTCAGGTTTGGATTCAACCACTCAGGATGATGATCTCGCAAACCAACCCACCCCACGACTTATATGCTCTGCCAGTCGTACCCCACTCTTGCTAGCTCATTCGACATGCGTCGATCATCATCTATCGGCCAATAATGACGCAGATACACAGTATGCACCAAGGATCCATTAGATTCATTAGCTGCGGAGCATAGAGAATTCTTCTGTACTGTAGCCACACAGAGATAAAATGCGATTTCATAGACGAGGCGATTCAGTAGCAATGACTTTAAATACCTCTTCTTATCGCGGGCCCTAAAGACGATCCTTACCTTAATAAATCTAATACTGTTGTTTCCTTGAGGACTGAAATGCCGACATCTACTATTCCATCAAAGAGCTATTCGTCGTCGTAAGCCCTGCTAGCTTCATCAACACTCAGCTAATATCGAATGCCACTCTGTTGTGCCCCGAGAAGGTCTGTTACGGGCTATCATTCGTATCTTAAGGCAGTTCAGTTGATCGATCCAGGTCCATTCAGCGCCGCATCTTCGGGAAGGAGGTCGAGCAGGGCTTCTTTACCATTGGGGAGTTCTTTCTGATAGTGCTATGTCCGCTTGACGAAGTTCGGGGAGCTTGGCCAGTCTCTCTATTCCGGCCTCGTGTACCTTTTCGAAAGTAGGATCCTCTTTTCTGGCACTAAGTTATGCCTTCGCCCGATCGGCATCGAAGATAGCCCCACACTTAGATTAATCTAAATACTCATTATGATTTAGCAATATTAAATTTCGGAAGTGGTGGATTCATACATCAATGTGCTAGACGCTACTTCCACTTTAATTAATCGCGCACGTGTCCGCCGCAAAACTTGGAAGTAGCAGAATTATATAATTTCGATTAGTTGTCTAGGCTATAGATTATCTCTAGTTTTCAGTCATAATGCGACCAGGCGAATCCTGAGATGAAGAAAATTACTTTCTTGATAAGCCGGGTCTTGGAAGATGTGTGTTTATATGTTAGATAAGCTAAAAGTCCAATGTGCCGCCGAATCCCGCCCGTAATGGATTAGCTACCTTCCGAACTAAGATCCGTTCTTGTGAACGATCTTCACAGAAGACATTTCCGACTTTGGCTTTGGAGCAACGTGAGCTATCTTTATCATGAGGGTAAGTCCGCAAGCG
>PGWS01014828.1:0-13355 GCA_002896235.1 Cicer reticulatum
TGACTTTCTAAGGTCTAACCTTTCGCTCCCCTACTGAAAAGGGGCACAAAGCCGCTTTGCACCGCTGATAGCCTACTTAAGATTCAATTCAAAAGGCCCTACTCAGTTTAGTTTCGCAAGCCTTTGTCATTGTCAGTCAACTAAGTAGGGCCTGAGGCCCCCTGCTAATCCGTAAATCTGAGGAGCATGCCGCAACACAACAAAAGGATGGTCCCCTATGCATTTCATTCTTTCCGGAAGGGAAAAAAAAAAGTACCCCCATCATGGTGAACCTCTCCTTGTGATCGGGATGAGGTAGATGCCTCCCAGCTGGGGGGCGGATCGAATCGGAGTTTCCTTAGGTAGCCACCGACCTACAGTTATCCTTAAACTTCCGTGCTTGGTGGAGAAGAAGCGAACAAAGGTACGCTCGCTTGCTGTCTTGTTCTCTGCCGCGAACTGGGATCGCTCGCCAGCTAGGTCAGATTGAAGCAAGAATTTATGAGAACATATTACCCATATTCGGGGACAAGGGGCGGAACGACCTCTCGATCTGCTTACTGCAGCCCAGGAAGAAAAACGTCGTCTAGGCGTTCCTTGTTGCTCCGATCTCCCCGACGCCTAGGACGTTGTCTGGGCCAAGAGCCATAGTTAATTGCTGTTTCCGTTTGGTTGTTTTTTTCTTGTTGTTGATACCGGCAAGACCAGCCAGATGATGTCTGCTGGTTGGTAGTGAGAGGACTCGTAGTACCTGCATACCCAAAAGAAAAGGAGGCGCTGATTAAAAAACAATAATTTTCTTTTCTTACTCTCCCTTAGCAGCCAGCGGGAAAGGAGTCTATCTATCTGCCTAGCTTTGGTAGATTTCCCCCAACGCAATCCATAGAAATTCCACGAATCCCTTAGTGGATAAGTCCGACGACTCAGCAGCAGTGCGGAATGGAGTTTATCGTCTGGTGGATCTGATCTTTAGGGGGCAATACATACCAAAAGGTGCTTTAGTGATCTTTGATGGTCTGAACAAGGAACTCTGTGTGGGGATCCATCTTGTTGTTATTCGCATTGTTCACCTTGGTCGGAAATCTGGGTGGTTGTTCTGCGCTTTATATTTTAAGCAAGCAGCTTCATCCTTGATGATGGCCTATGGTGGTGATGAATTAGTTCATCCTGACAATGGGGTACCAGTTTATCTCGCTCGGTCCGGTTACCCTCGTATCATTCCGTCTCATCATAGGCGTATGATTCTGAAGAAGGATGAGAAAGCGGACATGCTGGTGAAGTTTTATTAAAAAAGATTCTTCCACTCTCTCGGTCAAAGATCATTACTTTGGCAAAGAAGGTTGATAAATCAACGTTTTCTAGTAGAAAGAATATCCCCACCCGAGCCGACGAAAGAGGAAGTAGAAAGATTTACACAGTAAGAGCTATTTTACTTTAGTTAAAAAAAAATAAAAATCAATAAAGTCCGATCGGACCAAGACGGAAAGATTAATACAAAGAGGGGATAAGAAGGGATAGCGCTTCGATCAGCATGAAATAAGGTAAGACCCGAAGCGTATAGTAGAAACTCCTTGAGTTAAGCATAAAAAAGTACCCCAGAGGCTACGAGAAAGATCTGAGGGCGATCTCGCATTGCTGCCTCACAAAGCCCTTCCTGCTTTCTATACGCAATACTTCGTCTAGCCCCTCGTAGACAAGACAATTGCTAGCCTGAAAGTTGCTTGATACTAAGTCTATCTTCATTCCCATCCTGACATGCGGAGGCTGCCAGTGCATTGTATCTAACCACACTGTGGCAAATCGATACAGGTTGCTAAACAGCTTACTATACCATACAAAGGCATATCCGGCTGTTATAGAATCCCCTGCTATTGAATATGAGTAACTATCCAATTCCATAATAGAAAGAGATGGGACTAGTTGGTTTTATTCCTTAACTTAAATCAAGGATCTTAGATCTTGCCGCTGTGATCTTTTCTCTTGTTTCAGAAGCTGGGATTGGGCCGGCTTTCCTTTCTTAACCAGGCTCAAGGGAAGTTAGAAGTCAAAGAAGCCTTGGTGCCTAGCGAAAGCGAGTTCTTCTTTCTTTTCTTGCTCGAAGGGTAAGCGGATCAGAGTCAATTCGATCTTTTCGGCACTTTCGAATGATTGTGTTTAACACCCTAACGATTCTGTGAAAGGGGATTCATATTACTGTTGAGCTGACTAAACTCAGTTGTCGGTTAGCGGGTGCAGGTCAAACGAGGAAAGAAAGAAGAGTTCCGGTACAACCAGACGAAATATCACTGATCATCCAGGCACAGAAACTCAACCAACTGTAGATGCAATCTTAATGCATTCTGGGATGAAGGAATAACCGATCTTCCCCACCTCGACTCTCACTCAACCGGTGGAACAGCTCCCCGAAACAGCGAGAGAAGCCGGAAAAGCTGAACTCGGGGAGCCCTCAGAACCTCAACCGGTTTCGTCAAAAGACAAAGGAAAAGCACCTATCCGGGAGGAAGAGGAAGCCGAAGATACAGAAAGAACCGTCTCCAGCGCACCAATGGGAAACGGGGCCCCCGAAAGGATTCTGATCATAGTCGTTCAGCGCGTCAAGTTGACACTATAGCTACAGGCAAGTGTTTAAGGTCGTGATTTCTCATTCAATGGCCTCACAATTTTAATTCCCATGTACAATACGACATCGGGGATTTCACCCGCAGGCTATACTGTCAAGCAAGGAAGGCGACCTCAAAGACTGGCGGATTACCCTCGAAACAAAGGATTTTTATATTCCTTCTGCTTTGGACAAGATAAGTGGACAGATGAGTTGAATAATACAAGGACAGATAAGCTAGGCGAGGTTCCCCTTTGATATCTCCCAACCTAAAGGTTTATTCAGAGGTGGGTCTTTCAACCGCCTACTCTTTCGATGAAGGGTGCACTACAAGACCATCGGTACTAAAAAGATAAAATGGGGCTGGGGGAATTACTTCAACTCTCGGTAAAGATGCCACTTCCTGCATTACAGCAACCTTCTCAGGCAGAGGACCCTAATGGAGTGGAGCGACATTCGTCCTCTCAATGGAAGGTTTTTTTCCTCATCTTTCACAGGGTAGCCCGGAAGTCTTATTCTACGCTGGAAAGAATCGTCACCGATGGTGAGATAAGAAAGAGAAAGTACAGTCCGATTGCAAAGAAGCGAAGGACATGGGCTATGACCTTGAGGAGCCTGTCGGGCTGAAGTGAAGAACGGTCGAGGCAGAAAAGTACCCCTCGAGCCGCATCTAAGTGAAGAAGAAAGGGAAGCTTGGCTAGCCGGCCAGTACGTCGATCTCAAAAAACATAGGCTTGGGCTACCTGCCAACTCCGCTCCCTGCGCCGAAAACTTTGTCTGACGCCGAAAGTTCTGGAGATCTTTCTTTCAGATCTCTTCCAACCAATTGTCTATAAACGTAAAACAAAGAGCAAAGAGACGAGAGTCAGTTCAAGAATAGGATGTAGAGCCTGCGCCCCCTAAAGAGGACGAGGTCAAGTAAATGGATCTCGGGACTGTTGACAATCCTCGCCCTGTATTCCTAAGTGCAAGCTTCTCAAATGAAAGAGATTTGACAGTACATGGATCTACTCAGAGAATTCTTTTATGTTTTCGCTTGGAGCTACGCCGAACTGGACTAGACCGAAAGATAAATGAGTTAGCTCAGGCTCAGGGCGTGAAAGAAAATAGAAAAGAAAGGCGATTCCTGATCTGAAGAGTTTGCTATAGTGGAATCTGTTGAATTTGGGAAGGCTCACAGGTTTGGTGGTATATCCTTACATATATAAGTAGTTTTTATCCCGGCTCCGGTCAAATGGATTTAGGAAAGCTTCCACGTGACATCCTCAAGTTAGTCTTCTGCTTGAACTGTCTTATCGAAAGCTAAAGGTAGTTAACCTAGGGGTAGGGGAAAAATCCGACTAAGCTTTGCCTTTAACTTGGCACCTTACCTTCTAATCCTTTGCTTGGGAATTATATTCCATAATATGGACTCACAGATTGGACAGTGGCACTGGAATGATAGCAAGCATCCCTTCTTATCTTTCTTGGTATGAAAGAAGTAGCTAGGACCCATCCCCCTCACAGTGTCCTTTCGCGGATTCTCTAAGAGCGGCATCCACATGATCAGAAAGTAGTGACGAAGGGTCAGGTAAAAGTGCTAACATGCAAAGAACGGAAATGCCGACAACAGCCTTGGGGGATAGGAGCTTCGCCCGGCGAAACCCCATGCTTTGAGAGTTCCTTTCTGCCAGCACTTTATTTCTCTACCCGGGAGTCACTTCAGTACCTAGGACTACTCTCCCAGGATGCCAAACATACATTGATTGAAAGTCTCAACTTTGACTCACAAGCGCCACCCTCACCGGGTAAATCCGGAGAAGGGCAACTGCTTCTGTAGGTAACGACTCCAATTCTTATTTTCATTTATAGAGTCGTGAACCAACGAGTCTTTAAGTAAGTGGGCGTTAAGCGTAACCAGCTTACAGGAGGTAGAAAATCTTTGCTTTTATAAAGAAATATTCAAGCTAGGCTAGTAAGAGAAGGAATACTGGTAAGAAGTCGAGAAGGATAAAAACTTTGATTTGAGTGGATTTATACCTGGCTGTTTTCACGCATCAAAGTGAAACCGCGTGAATACATTTCAGGGAAGGACCACGTACCTGGTTCGGAAAATAAATAAAATCTCACACATCCTCTTGTTCCCAAGAGTCCTATTTGCTTTCTTGATTGGTAAACCCAACCAGCTATTTACAACAAACAAGTCTTTCCTCTTGTTGGGGGGAGCAGTTCAAAAATGAACCAAAGCAAATGAAATTAGAATGGCTATTCCTCACGATTGCTCCTTGTGATGCAGCGGAACCATGGCAATTAGGATTTCAAGACGCAGCAACACCTATGATGCAAGGAATAATAGACTTACATCACGATATCTTTTTCTTCCTCATTCTTATTTTGGTTTTCGTATCACGGATCTTGGTTCGCGCTTTATGGCATTTCCACTATCAAAAAAATCCAATCCCGCAAAGGATTGTTCATGGAACCTACGAGGATTCTTCGACCATGGTTCCTAGTTTATCATCCGATGTCATTGCTATACATCATTTCTCTGTATATTGCTTCTCAAATGAACAGAGGTAGTAATGATTCCACCATGACTTGCAAAGACTATTGGATATCAATGGTATCGTGACTTATGAGTATTCAGATATAACAGTTTTCCGATGAAGAGTTCATCCACCTTTTGACAGCTATATAAAGATTCCCGAAGATGATCTAGAATTGGTGATCAATCACGTTTATTAGACCCCAGTGGACAATAGACGTGTGTTGTAACCCGCCAAGGACTCATCTACGTATTATTGTAACACACCTTGCTGATATACCTCATAGTGGGCTGTACCTTCTTAGTGGTGTCAAATTGTGATGCTGTACTGGTCTCTTACGAATCAGATCTCTATTTCGGTACAACGAGAAGGGGTTTACTATGTTCAGTGCAGTGAGATTTGTGGAACCTATCATGCCTTTACCTATCGTCGTAGAAGCTGTTCCTAGTAAAAGATTATGGTTCTCGGGTGACCAAATCAATTAAACCCACAAACAGGGGAAGCTTAAGCGAAATGAAAGAAGTAGGGTGAGGGTATAATGGGGGATACCACTAAAGGGATTCGAAGGCTTCGCTCGCTCTAACGCTCGTTAGTAGAGCAGCGAGTGGAGGTGCATAAGCCCTAAGCGAGATAGGGGCGAGTACTACACGAGCTCGTAAGTCAAGTACGGAACGAGCGAAGGAGAGCGATCCTCATCTTGCTTCTGGCGAAGCTTCTAGAAAGGCCCACCACTTCACTTCATAGGAGCGCTAGCGAAGCCGTATAAAGGCAAAACAGCTCGTATAGCTGCAATAGCGACCTACTTATCGCTTTTTTTATTTTACTTACCGCGCATATGATAAGTCAATAATATCATCAAGTAATAGAGTGAATGCTCATTGACTTGTATCGAGTATGCAAGGCCTCTTTCGCATTTTTTCGGCCTGTTGGTACTTTGTCGAATTTTAAACTAGAGAATCAGAAGATTCGTCAGCACATTTACTATTTTTTAGTGGATTCGGGGGCGGTGTATAGTAGTGAGATTAAATAGCATGTTAAAAGCATATGATCCTCGCTTTTACTGATTTATAGTTACATCCTGCCGCCTTTGCTATCTATGCTTCTGGTCGCTAGACTTATTAATTCTTCGTCTACTTATTCCAGCTACTCTGCTCTGAGCTTAAGAAAGGTTCAAAAGGTTGCCGGGATGTTCTTTTTGTAGTTTTGAATTCCAGAACTGGTTCAATTCCCCTTCCCCTACCCTTTTCGGGAACTCTCTTCTCTAGGATTCAATTCTTTTCTATTGACTCTTCGCCGTCTACAAAACAAAAAGTTTCTGGTAACTAACTTACAGATTGGTACCTAAATAAAGAAACATCCTATTAAAGTCTGGAATAGAGGGGGCAGACGACGAAGCAACCCATCGACTAACAATTTAGAATTACTGAGTCTGTGGTGCAGACCCTTTCCCGGCCTCACAATATCAAGCAACCTACCAATGTGAAAGAAGAGGGCATCCACATACATTCTCGATATGGTTCGGTGCCTGCGGAGCGAACAAAACCTCTTTGTTAATTATTATTCGGATCCGAAGTGGATAATTTGTTTGCTTTGTCTTGACCATGTGATGTGGTTCGGCTGTTGCGCCACCTCACTTTAACAATACATATCGATGAATGAAGTATACAGATCTCGAAAAGCACTTGCTGCTTCAATGCCCCGGTTTGCATCTGACTCTGCGGTCTCACAACTTCTAAACAGGTTCCGCACCTGAGCACATCATTCTCCTGTTGCTTATTCTTTTTCCTATATTGTGGTGGCTTTATTCAGCGAGCTGGACTCCTACAGTTCCGGCGCAGCTTCCACTCTAGCTCCCTTCGGCCTCAAGATCAGTCAGGTTCCATCCAACTCACTCTAGTTTTCTATGTTGAGTTGGTTTTACTTCTGCATGTTGGGAAAAAAGAATAATATTTTATACTTTACTTATAAGTGATCAACTAGGCTTTTTAATTTCCTCGCTTAGACTATATTGCTAGGTAGTTGGGAGGGTCGTACATTTCAACCAGCTGTGACAGCACGTCCCCAAATCCGTTCGTCCCTCCCTTCTGGTTATAATAGACCCAGAAACCCGGCATACCTTTTTTCTACCATGTTAGGCTCTCCTGGCTTTATATAGGATTTAGTTTTTTGTATATAGATTCAGTGTTCTAAGGAGTACACCTTGCCTAGCATTGATGCTGTAGCAGGCGTTATTACGGTATGCGTGTATCCTTACATTTGTACGCGAGGCATCTGTCTTACTCCCAGGGATTTTCTCAATAGATAATAACGTGGGACAGAGACAGGTTATAGTATCGAGGAGTTCTAATATAAAAGGAATTTCTCTATAATTAAGAAGTGACCATGGCCTTGAGCCTAGAGTCATAGAAGTTATATTCCTATTGAATAGCAATCTTCCATAGGGATATGGAAAGAGTTAGAGACGTGGCCGTAAAGCATGCTTAAGTCCTAATCTAGGCACAGACGCGGTTAGACGCAGTGCTTTGTTATTCAAAGCTTAGCTTCTGAGATTCTCCTTACTAATAGAAAACAATCTCTTTCGGGAAAGTCTTCTGCGCTCTATTAGCGCACTGTGGGCCCAGATCTTCTTGAATAAACTACTGTTGCCCCTCTGCGAATGAAGACTCTTAGGGCTGTCTACCTGTTGATTCAGAGAGTCCTCACACCTTGGCGATCTACTGAGAAGGTCGTATCATGGATCTATCGACCAGCTGATTATTCCACAGGCCCACCTCTTCTGAGGGGGACTTCCTTGCTATGGCCAACATACCTATTAGCTAGCTGGTAATTAATCTATTACTAGTATGATGCAACTTGTATGGCTCTTCTATAGTTCTGTACCAGTCGTGCATGCAACACATAACCATCGTCGTAGTTAAGGTCATAATTCTTATTCTAAGCTGATAATTGGGCTTATTGCCTTTGTTTTATGGACCTCGGGGACCTTTCATTTCCGCACTTCGCCTATCATTCTTTTGGTTTTTAGTTAAAAAAAAGAAAAGGTTCGCGCCCTAGAGTGCATCCACGTCTTAGCCTTAACGGATGAGGCCTGCTATGACAAGGGATAGATAGGCACTACCTCTAACAAGGTAGTCCTATGGCGATATAATGCCTTCTGGATACGACTCAAGAATAAACCATTATCTATCTTCCTAGTCCCTTTGTCTGAGCACAGGTGACTCTCTTAGTGTTAGTACTTGTTCAGTTAAGATGTACATAGTCTTTAGGGTACGGTCATTACGCAGCAATATATCTTCCCCACTGGGCTGGGCGCGTATGGTAAGATGAGATACATCCTCTGGGCCTAAGTCGATCCTTAAAGACTTTCTTCGATCTGGATTCAGAGGCTTCATCTAAGTCTAAGTAGAGTGAAAGATGATCCTGCCCTCCTCTTACTCTTTGTTACAGCTATTTCCTCGTCTGGGAAGCAATCCTTTTGCTTTTTATTAAAAAATATATATTTCATTTAACCAAGTTAAATGTTAGCAATATATATTAGTATACATTTTTATGTTTCGATGCAAAGTAGTTTTTTTGGTTGGTTAATTGGTCACTTCCTGAAACGGCTTGGATTGGCATTCTATTAGCTCTAGTTATCCTTTCGGTAAACTAAACTCTAGTACTATACTTTCTGCGTATTACACTCGTTCGGTAGCTATTCACACCCCTAAACAAACTCTAACTCAGGGAAGAAGAACAAGTCTTAAAAAACTACATATGCGATAACCCGCTTAACTTCTACCTTCTCCAACTCTGCTTGTTCCCTAGCGGTCGCTACAGCCGAGGATAGCTAGAACTAATGAACTAAGTTAACTCATCAGAATAACCGCCCCTCCTAGCCCGATAGCGCTTTAGGAAAGTATTATGAAAGAAAGAGTCCACTTCTAGGTCTTTGATCTCACCCAATCCTGTATGCTACGCTAGTTTGAAGAGTCTTCTTCCCTTTCTTTAACTTTAAGAACTCATAACTAATAAATTAGTAATAATATAAACAACTGTTCCAACTCACGAACTCAAGAAAGAAGTGAGAGCATCCTTATGTTTCCAGTCCCCCTACTCATATCGGAATGGAAGACTATGGGTCACGAAGAAAAAGAGTGTCTTTCTTTTTCTCGTGTTATAGCCCAATTCAAATAATAAATTAATATGAGTCTAATAGAATCTATTTCAAGCAGCTAAAAAGGAAAGACTTTTTTTTTTATTATTACCTCAGCCAATGGTTTAGCTGGGGAGCTTCTCTGCTGACGTACCTTCTTCTGACTAGTTCGCCCTATCCTATTCGATTAGGAAACTGATGATTCTAGAGCAAGTTACATCCATATCAAATCCTCCAGAAGTTATGCTCAACAGGAAAGTCATAAAGAAGTGCCACAGTGACCCCCGAAGCGATCTTATTATTTATAGTTGCGGGACGAAATCCGGCAGCCGCCGGCTCTGAATAACCAGCCCGGTAATAAGTTCAATTCTTCCATAACGGGGCGGGGTTGCGCGCGAGCCGAGTGACGGAGGTGCACAAGAGTACTTCGCGCCACAACCATCTCTTTTTTATAAGTTCTACGGACCGATGCCTGCTGCTTCATCTGGGAGAAAAGAATCATAGATATCCCTGTCATTAGAAGGAAGAATCGCCATAAAAAGATTCCTCGTGTATCATCTGTAGCAAAACTATGAACGGAAGCTAGCAATCCGGACCGTATTGAAAAGGTTCCTGAGACACAGCATGGAAGAGTCACAATATTAAGAAACGAGATCCAAGAATGAAGAAGGGGAAGAATTACAGAATGAATACGAGCAGTGGCTAATACCCAAGGCATAAAAGAAGCATTTTCTACGGGATCCCGAAACCACCAGCCACCCCGACCTAATTCATGATGAGCCCACCAACTTCCTGGCATGATGCCCACGGTTAAAAACCACCGACATGTCAAGATCCAAATTCGAATCTCTTTCTGGTCCTGGTCAGATACCACTGTGTTCGCGCCGGCGCTCCAAACCAAAGAGGCGAAGTAGTGGTCTCCTTCTGTTCATTACGAACGACACGCTTCGCCTGCTCCCTCCCCGCGTCCACTAGCGCTCCTGTCCAGAGCGAAGAGAAGGCGAAAAAAGCGCCGCCAAAGCAGCATGAGCAGGCTCTATTGCTACGCAAACAGAGAGCTGGATAGCATTTTGCGACCACATCTTTAAATTTATATTTGTTAAAAGCTCGCTCGTTATACGGGACCGACGCTTCCAGCAGAGCGAAGCGCGTTCCCTTCTTTTCGGCCGGCATCCTTACCGCATTGGCGGCGAGTGGAGTGCCACAATCCCATTCAGAATATTTGATCTACATAATCCAAAGCCATAGCACTGGCGACGTCTCCGGCATAAATGCAAGGAGGATCGGTATAGATGATATAGGATCTTGTGGAACTGGATTTGATTCTGCAAGCGGTTGGTACGAACGAAGAATTTCGAACAAAAAGGATCGGAACTCGCTGATAGGAAAAAGGAGAGAAAAACAAAGCTAATGCCAAGAGCACCGTTCAACCGCTGTTCATCGATAAGACGAAGCTCACTCTTTTATATCGTGCGCAGATGCAACAAAGTGATGAGTCCTTCTTTTTCCTTCTCGCGAACCACGGGAGCGCTAGCACCCAAGAGGAGCTAGAGAATTATACTATATGGGTAAGCGGCGCATAAAAAAGGCTGCCCGTCAAACGTCTACGGTTCCTTCGCGAACGAAGTTCAGAATCAACAAAAGGTTTGTAGAACGAAGGGAGTGTACAACTGGGGCGCTGGCCCACTTTTTTGTTCGTACGAGGAGAGATAGAATGGAGTTCTTCAAGAAGTTCGAGACAAAGTAATAACAAACTCTCTAATGGTCTCCTCGTTTTGAGACATTTTGGGCTTGGGGGTCGACCCCGTAACATATGAAAGGAATTCCATATAAAAACGCGTGAGTGGGACACCATGATACAAAACACACCCTCATCGATTGAGACCATGTCCCAGAAGATATGATAAAGAAAGGTGCATTAGCGGTTAATACGTAGTAATTGGATAAGTTATTAGGAATATGACGGAACGAAAGACCGAGGAAAGAAAGAAGAATGCACCAAAATGCAGGTGCTGCACCAAACGCTGGTGGTTGTTTCTTGTTGTAAGTGAATGCAACGAAAAGACCCGGATATAACGATAAATGAAAGATTTCATATATTATGTACATTTCGTGCAGTGCTCATTTATAAATTACTGCTTTGTTATTCCCATCATCCGGTAACCACATACAGAATGATCCACAAGAAAGGTGGATGGTTTCGAACCTATGGCCGGTCCGCCCCTGCTGGGTTGGGTGGCCGGGTTTGCACCCCTCGTCGCCCCAGTACCCGAAACAGATGCGCTGCGCTACCCAGCGCGTAACCTTGTCTCCCCTACTCCTCTCTGTCCGTCATCTTCTTTAGGGCTGAGTTCATAAGTGAAGGAGATCATACTGTACCCTTTGGGCCGAACATACGAGATGACTCTACAGAGCGAACCGGACAACAACCTAAGAACTGCAGGCTTTCCCCCGATGGTTGTAGCCGGGCAGCAAAGTGTGATACAAGCGAACGAACGGGGCTGGACAGTCACAGGGGTAGCGAAAGAGGCTACGTACCTGTTAAACGATAAGCGCTACGCTTTTACCTCGTGCAAGCCTTCTATTAGCTGTTCAACCACTTGCGAATCCCTATTTTGCTATTCCTTCTTTTCGAAGCGTGTAGGTTTGACTAATGCAACTAGTCGGCCTTCAGGTAATCCATTCTCGTGTAAGAACCCCGGTTCGTGTGTCGTGGAAGGCTTAGTCTTGAGACTCTTTAACTCGAATCCGTTTTCGTTCTTCCCTCGCTTCTAAGTCGTAGAGTAGAGGGCGATTCCCTTTGAGGTATAGGGGCTGAATGTCTATCTGGCCATTCGCCTATCGTCTTGTCTTATTGTGTAAGATGTAATGGTTTTGTTTGGATGAAAGGTTCTCGCAAGGGCTTTAGCCTCTTGACAGCCAGGAGCCACAATGGTCTCATTCCAATCTCCCATCTTCCGGGAAGCAAGAGCCTGTGAGACCGGCTCCGCTCAACGTCTAATCACCGTGTCCGCGGATCTGGGATTGGTCCCTGCTACGTCATATAGCCTACAGGTTTCCAATAGCTTGTTGAACTTCAGGAAAGCAGCGGAAAATAGCTAATGTTTAAGCCATTGAAAAGAGTGCCGAGTCATCAGTCCCACAGCCTAGTCTTTCAAAGAGAGCAGGGGATTTGCCCACTACTAGAACGAGGACAGGCCTATCGGATGAAGTGAGAGGGCATTCCATGTCCCCTGAAAAGAGGACATTCACAGCCTATTCTTTGTGCATGGGTGTGGATATCAACGACTATTGATTCAATTGTTCGAGGAGATAACAACAGATCAGAGGAAAGGGCTTACGACGAATGCCCTGTTTCGGAGGGCTGGTATTTGATTAGCGGAGGACTAGTCGTCAGAGCTAGTAATGAGGATGGCATGAAGATCGGCATATGACTCTTACTCTTCGAGACAAGAGCATCTAGAGCAATGGCTAGTGACGGAAGATAATTTATCCTGAAGACAGTCACTTTCAAGCACTCGCGCTAAAACTAAAAAGATGCGGCTTAGCCAGCTGCACTCTTTGATCGAACCGTCTGTTGCGAGAAGAAAAGAAGGCTTTGATTGAGAAAAAGAAAGAGACCCGGGATCTTCGGAGGTGAATGCTCTGAAAAGAAGAGATGACTAGGGTCCAGTATCATGCCCAGGGAGCCATGGGATACTCTAGAATAGGCAGCCCAGAAGGATCGTAGCACGATCCCTATATCTTTGAAAGCTCAGCCAATCCCTGAATAGAAGAATCGGAATAAAGAGAAAGAGAGGGTACTGATCACTTCAAGCAAGATAGAATCTTAGGGCAGTTGAAGCCTCTGGGCTTAGCACTACTATGACCGAAGAAGACGATTGACTAAAGAGAAATCGCAGGATAAACCGTGGGGAGATTAGTGAAGCTAACGAGCTCAAACAATTCCCAAGCACAACAATAGCAATAGCTGCAGCTTGAAAAGCGAAGGTAGTTCTTGGGACCTTCACATTCACAAGAGATCAATGGATAAGGTAGTTGTTATGGAGTCATGAAAGAGCCGATTGTCTGATGTGCTCGTCAGGTAGGAAGGAGATTGCGAAGAGGTCTTCCAAGG
>PGWS01014829.1:0-10482 GCA_002896235.1 Cicer reticulatum
AATAATTATATATAAATTTGTAACTGAAATAAATATTAATTTATAGATATTAGATAAGTTATGTGCAATTTTTCAAACACAAACTAAATTTAATCGAGAAAACAAAACCAATGTCATGTAAATGTTATCCTAGCAATTGACACTATTGACGTCTCAATAAAACATTTTTGCGTGGTCTCACAGGCGACGAAGAATATATGCAGCAGTAGATCGTTACACATGTATTTAGAAAGTTATGTGAGTGATGCATCAAATTCGAAGTAGAAAACTTCACACCAGAGTGTTGAGAAGTATATAGTCATAAAATTTTGAAGATGTAAAAACTTTATTTTTCATTCGGTAAAATATAGGATAATCGATTTAAAAAATTTGGAATCAGATTTTGATAAAGTGCATTATTAATTTCAAATGTAATATAAAAAAACTATTTAGCCTGAAATTATTAATTCATACTTTATTAAATTAATCAAATATATTTAGAGAATTAATTACTTCTCTAAATGACCCATAAAAATTTATAATTATAATAAAGAGAAGCTGGTTACAGTTAAAATATATTTTAAGCCACTAAATATATATTATGATATTAATTATTTTTTTTCTTGAAGAGATTAATTGTGATATAAAAAGGAAGAGGGAGACGAGAATTTTCATATGTCACGGTCATCCAAATTTTAAAAGTTGGTTTGATTTATTCATTGTTAATTTTATGTGATCTGGTGATAAGTTAATTATTAATAGTTTTTAATATATAAAAAATTAAATTAGATTTTTTGTTTAATTAATTTGAATTTTTTAAATATATTTTTATTATTTAATTTAATCTAAAAAGTATTAACAAGAAATACTTTGATAATAAAATATTAATAAAAAAACTAATAATATATTTAATAATGTGATAAGTTCAAATTAATTGACACGTTGATTCACAATGAACAAACCTAATTACTATTTAATCATATATAAATATATTAGAGTTTATTTGTTTTATTGAATATATGAAACAATATGTAAATGTATTTTTGCTAAAAATCTTAAAAGATATACTTATCAGGCGATAGGAGAATAAAGTGATGGAAAGAGCCTTGTGCATTTGTTAGAAAGTGCGGACAAATGAAATGAATGAAGTAAAAAAGAAAGTGGCAATAGAGAAAGCATCCTTAAATGGGTCGCAATGACACAAGAAACACATGGACATTGCTTATTGGGCAATCAAACTTTTTATTTATTGAGTGCCCGTGTTATGATGCCTCTCAGCACAATCTCTAGCCAATCAACAGCGACTTATGTTATCTTTTTCCTATGTTTGCTTTTTCACTTTACGAGGATTCTAGGTCTGCTCACATTAACAAAACTTTTTTATAACCATTCAAAACAATTCATAATGAAATCAACAAAACAAAGGAAACCACTCATCACAACATTTGTCATGACTTGTTACTGTGTCTGTGTGCCTTTTTATTTTCCTACATCATCCACCACCCTTATACCATGGAAAATGGGATTCTCTGTTTTCTTTCCCTTCCAACGATTCATTCACTCAAAGTGGGAGACACATTACTCTACTTATTGCTTTCTTTGTTTTCCCATCTTATCTAACTTTTTATTTTAATTTGCTTCTTGAACTTTTGAACGGTAAGTCTATGACATGTCCGTTCAATATTAGGATATGTTTCATGTATATCCCCTTTTCAATCAACATTCCTTCCTATCTTTCTTTTATTTTATATTTTAAATAAATAACGATAAATTGCTTAAATTTTTTTAAAATTAAATAACATTAAAGAAGTTATAATATAACTTCTTTAATATAAATCAAATTCTTATAATTTTAATGGCAGCTTTATTTCTTTAACTATATTTTACTTAACCTTTACTAAGATAGCTATTTAATTTTATTTACTTATATAATTTAACAATTTTTCATTTATTAAACAAATAAATCAACAAGTAAAAATTTTATTTTATATTGTAGCATTCCATCATTGATCACATTCTGTCCTACGACATTCTTAAAAAACATATGATTATATAAAAGGAATATAAAAAAACTACCGTCAATATTAAATTCAAAAGTTCGATCAAAAATAATTTTAAAAAACAAAAGTTTAATTTAAACTATTTTTTACATATATAATCGATCATGATTATTTGTGATACAGTTATTGTTTAACATCCCATAAAAGTTTTTTATTTTATCATATGCAGTTATCTTTTATATAACTATTTAAAACAATCATGATAATTCCACATAGAATACAAGAAATCGTAATTTGTAAAAAAAAAATAACATAAAAATTTTTCAAATTAAATAAATAAATCAATTTGAAATTTAATAAATTTTAAATGAAAAAAGCCACGAATAATCTAAGTTCTCTAATACTTAATAAAATTTTATAAAAATAAATTTAACAAAAATAAAAATAAAGAAAGAAAACAATAAATTTTATATACAATTAAATGAAAAAAATAACAATCTAATAATTATGATCTAAATCATATATGCAAGATTAAAACTAAATTATATCCAATACTAACTAAATTAATTTAATATTTTAATTTGGTAAACACTCATGACTAAATATAAATAAAATGCCTTTAATTCTTATCACATTACAAATACATCCCCTCTAT
Source organism: Cicer reticulatum (assembly GCA_002896235.1). Classification (NCBI taxonomy): domain Eukaryota; kingdom Viridiplantae; phylum Streptophyta; class Magnoliopsida; order Fabales; family Fabaceae; genus Cicer; species Cicer reticulatum. Next base: position 2,635 of record PGWS01014829.1, read on the forward strand.
TGCTTCTTGTTGTTCTCAATTTTATTCTAATTTTTTTTTATAAAATCCATGAAAGACAAACCATTTGATAAATTATTTGCTTAATAATCTTAAATTTCATAGAAGGATAAAAATGCTTTGATTATAATTTTATCCTCTAAAAGTTTAAATTAACTAATTTAAAATTGATAGGGGATATGAATAACTTTTTTTGTAAGCAGATGATATAAAAATTTGATCATCTTATTTTATCTAATCTTCAAAAACTTTTCTATTTAATCTGAAAGTTAATTCTTTTTGTAATCATCTGAAAGTTTATTAAATTCTTCACTTATTTACTATCCGATCAGTAACCGGCTGCAGTTATTCCAACAGTAAGGCCGTTGAGGGCAGTAACTGACTTAATTAGAATTATGAATTATATCCTAATATCAAAAAACTGTAAACTGAGACAATAAATAAGTTAAGTATTAAAGAATTTGTAGTGTTTTTCAGTAAAAAAAATAAAAAATCAAAATTATATTTTTCCTAACACTATTCTTCAGATGACTAGAAAGATTAATTGCCGTTTTGTTCTCCCAATTTAACTTGGGATAGTAATAAAAAAAAAGTAGAGAAAATGAAGGAGCAAAAAATGAATGATACTAAAAAAGGAAGAAAAATGAATTAAAATTTGAATGGTTCATTTGCAATGAATGATATTCATCAAAAAAGTTGAAAATGAATTATAGTAGTAAAATATAGATCAAGAGAAATTTACACGAACAGTAACATTAATTCCAGAAAAACAAACCGGGCAATTCTGTAAGGTGGATCCACAAATTGTACATACACACAAATGCCGGCAAGGAAGCAACAACACTACGGGTCCTCTTATACCACAATTGCTGCACATCCTTTTCTTCATCACTGCCTCTTCTGTTCGTTCTTCTTCCTCCATTGGATTGTACGCATTCGAACAACTCGATTCCGTATATTCCGCATTACCTTTGTTGTTACGGTTATCCTCGCTAACTTGCGCCATTACTTGTTCTATACTGTTCCGTAAGTTATTAACTTCGGCTTCATTCGTCTGCGCCATTTGCTTCCATATTTCAGTTTCCCTTATCAGTTTTCTCGCCCTTTGTTCTAGTATAAAATTCAGTTTCTCAATTCTCTGAAGCTCTTCGTCTTTTTCTTTAAGTTTCGTCGCTAATGACTCTTGAACTGCTGCCATTATCCTTGTTGATTGTCTCCTTCTTTCCAATTCCAATTGCATTCTCATTTTCTCTCCCTGTCGTTATCATTCAAAAAATAATTAGTTAAAATAGTTGCAAGTTGTTGTAACTCCTTTAATTTCTTGAGTTATAAAAGAAAAGGGGAAGAAGATTTTACTTGTTCTATAACGATACGGTCGATCTCCGATTGATACGTTTGGAATTGATGGAGATAGTTTTGGTCAGCAAAGAGTTGAGATGATAATTGGTTGTTGCTGTTGCTGTTGCTGTTGTGTTGAAGTGGGAGAGTGTTTGGTTGGTCTGTGGAGTCTCTGGAACGTTTCTTGGAGAAAGGGATGTTGTAGTTGAGAGCAGTAGCATTTGTGTTAATTGAATTTGAATAATAGAATTGAGATTGTTGAAAGGGTGAGAAAGATTGATTTGGCATGGGAATGAGGTTAGGATCAATATTCATGTTGTTGGTAGTGTAGAAGAAGTGCTTGGGTTTGATAATTTCTCTGCGGAAATTAACAAAGTAGAAAATGTAAAAGAAAAAAACAGAGAAGGAGAAGGAGAAGGGAAGGAAAGAAAGGAAGGTATGAATTGAATGTGTTTACCTATAGAATGGTAAGTGAAAAAAGAAGAGATTATTGTGGGGAGTAGTTTGAACTGCCATGGTCAAAGTTGGTTGGACGCTCTCTCTCTATCTCTCGGGATTTTATGCGTTCTTCTTTCAATTCTTGCTTGCTCGTTGGATTACGATTACAACAAAAAGAGTGGTAAAGGGGTCAACGAAGAGAAGAGAAGAAAAGGAGGGATATATTTATATATACATACAATAGACAGAGAGAGAGTGATAATAATAACAAGGCATGCTATTGGGGTGGCGAGTACTCGGGAGTCACGAAATGAATGAGTCCCTTTTATTTATGCCTTTATGGCATTGGCTCTTCTTTAGAGAGAGAAATGTCAATTTTTCATAACGCTATCCTTTTTCTTTTCCTTCTTTATATACAAATCTAATCTAAACTATACACTTTCAATTGCCGGATCTTGCTAACAACTAACCGTGGAATTTGTTTTTTTAAGTAAACCGCGACACTTGTTAAAATAATACATTTTATATTTAAATAATTAATAAATGATAAAAAAAATTGAAAATGCAGTAAATGAATGAATAGAATTATTTGCACGAACGACGCGTGGACATTGTGGTACAACATGGCGATGTGGAAAACGCGCCACGTGGAAGAGTGAATTGAGTGGGGTAATGGACGCTAACACGTGTGAGGTACAAGAGTGGGGACAATAAAGGTTGGCCCGTGAGCGTTGCTCCTTTTTATCTGCCTTTGTAACTGATTCGGCCCATTTGGATTCTGGTACAGTTGTTGAGGTATTGTTGAAAGAAAAATTACTTATTGTTACTAAACAAAACAATAACGAAAGGTAAGGTGTTAATATATTGTTTTTTTTAATTAGTTTGACTAATTCAATCAACTATGTTATAGTTAATATTTTTAATTTAAAATTTTAGCTTCGTAATTTATTTATAAAAAAGTTTATCATATTTGTATGTTTTTTAAAAATTAACTTTATTAACGGCTTAATTAAGCTTAATTATGACAAGAAAACTATGATAATTTCATGATCTGCATCACTCTAAAAATCAATAATACATAAGTTTAATTATAATTTCTATTTATTTATTTGTATGGTGTGAATTTGGTCTTCTATTTAAAATTTATAATTTAGCTTTTTTAAATTATTTAAGTAAAAATAATAACGTGAAATATTAAACGAAAAATAATATAATGACATAAGATAAAATACACACAAAAATTAAACAAAATCCCTAAAAAGTTCGTTTCAAATTTACAAAATAATTGTTTTTTGTAGATTTGTAACACGAACATATAAATAAGTAATAACATTGAGATGAAGAGTCATGACATCACATATTACATCATTTAAAATATATAAAATTACTATTTATTTTTTTGCTAAAAAGTCTACATGTGAGACCAAACTTGTCGAATTTTGAAATAGCATGATCAATTTCACGAAATGAAAATATGGATCAAAACTATCATTAAGTCTAATGTATATATTTGGAAATACATTTACTTATATTCTCCTCTCTTTGTATATATTTGGAAATACATTTACCTTATATTTCTACCTCCTTTATTCAACTCATAACTTGGATAGCTAGATTAAATTCTGTGTATAGGACCAAAATACAATTTAGTAGTTCTGTACGAAAATAACATAACAATCTCTTTATCTTTTCTGTAATAACAATTAGTCAGTGCCACCTATTTCAAATATTTATTGTTCTATGTCATCTAATTCTGTCTTTTTAGTGTGGTCTTTATATATATTCATAGGTGACACCGTGTACTTCATATGTAAATTTCAACCAGACAAAATTGAAATCATAATTCTTCTAGTATATAGAAAATAAGTGATTACGAATTCGGCTCAATCTATGTCATGAAACCACATATGAATAACACACACATGAAACACTATTAGATATGTTATTCTCTATCATATAATTAATAATAATAAAACTCATAGTACCATTTTAAAAGTTCTATAAACTAAAAATGCATTAAAATGATCGGTAATGACTATAGAATAGCTACACATGTTTGAACTTCACTATATAAATTATAATCTAATAGGCTACCTAGATACTCTAAGAAAAGAGTTAAATAATCAATATGATATTTCATGCTAACTTAAAGAAGCGTACACAATATATTTTGTTTAATTTATAACACCATCAGTTTTTTCACCATCAAAATTGTTCCAATTGAGTTAGATGAATTATTGCCAAAGACTTTATGAACAATCTTATTAGAAGATTCAACATTAAAATCAATACTCTTTTCACCAGTAAAATAAAAATTCTCAACTAATATGATTCAATAAAATATATTATTAATTTTTATTATTCTACAATAAGTGATTCATTTGTAAAATAAAATGCCAACAATAAAGATTTAATTATAGATTAATTATTTTATTCAATGTAATAATTTAATGACATTTTTAAACACATAAAAAATCGTTTTTAAGATGACAAAAATTAAAGTTTGAGATGACGATTAAATAGAAAGAAAAAATAGTAATTGATGTGTTCTTATCATCACAAAATATAAACGTAAATATAATATACAAATAATGAATACATAAAATTAGAGATATAAAAAAAAATAATTACTTTATATAAAAAATGAAAATACACTCATCTTTAAAAAAAAAAATTCCTTTTTACACAAATTATATTTTATTCAAATGACAATAGATTTGCATTACTTTTAATTATAGATTTCTATTTCGTTTTGTTCATCGTGATTAAATTATATTAATATTTGAGAAAATACTATTAATTAATAATATTTTTAATATCGTGAAATGGTCAAATCAATTATTATTTTAGGATTGTATGAAATATCATATAACAAACATATTGGTTGTTTGCCCAATGTGTAACTAGCCAATCCTTATATGGGTGTTATTTAACAATAAACTGGAATTTTTTTGTAGAAATGTCAAATTGTTGAAAACGTGTAGTATGATATGGAATTGCGTGTAGTACATTGCTGAAGCAACCCCCTCCCTTGACAGCTCCTAAACCTTGCTGTAGAGACGAAGTTTTGTTGCATTCTTTTGCTGTGGGCTTGAAATTCGTATATAAAAATAATAAACAAAATGACCAAATGTCTCTGGTCGATCCAAATATATGTGTATACTTTACTTTGGATCTATTAATCTATTCTATTCTCGACGTCGAAGGATCACAGACTACGTACATACAGCTTTTCTAATTGCCCATAAAATAGAGGTATTCATTATATGTAGCTAGCTTCCAAAACAACATTAATTTCTAGAACTGTGCCAATACAAAATTTCCTGAAAGAAGCATCAACTGCCACTAATCAACCATTGCTTTTTGTTTGTTCTTATCTTTCATATCCTATGTGTTAGTGATAAAGATTAAGTGTATATTTTTAAGCCTAGATTTGATATATATTCAACAATTTGTCAATATTTCTTAATTTATTATTTTAAAAAAAATTCATATTTAATTTACTATTGATTAAATGTAAATATAAATGTAAATGTTTATTCTCTCTATTTGTTAAAAATTTATTAATTTATTGGTACGCTCGAGTACTATAGTTAGACCGAAAGCAATTATTTATTATAGGTGTACTTGCCGGTATATTTTGACGATAAAAAAAGAACCTCAAATACTAAGGAGTTTCTGAGTAATTAATTAGGTGATTATCCACCTAATAATCTAAAAGTAAACCTATCAATATTTTAATTACAATGTTTGATCAAGATAAACTGATATGACCCCATTGTGTCTTATTCATTGAAGCCGCCTCATACACCATAGAGATTACTTTAATCAAAAGGTAATATGCTATAACAATGCAAATCATGGTTTAGATACCTAAATCTTCATTGCTTTCACATGATCTAACCTGGCCAAGTTAACCTTTTATAATACAATCACAACTAATTAAGCTGCACGTGATGATTTGGATATTTTTTCTTTTGACAAAATTGGATATTCATTTTGAATTGTAAAATTTCGATGTGTGTTCTTTTGTACCTACAACAAAAAGACAAAGAAACACCATATACGTATTTTAAATTTTATTTATGAATTACGAAGGCATCAGTAACTCGTTTATATCATGATAATTTGATTAGCTGTCTTGCTCCAAATAAGGTGTGATTAATTAGTCGCGGTCCTTCTTAATTTATGCTTAGTCTTTTTAGATATCTGAAAATGGAAAAGACACAAAAGACGTACACGTGTTAGTTGTTCGGTGTAAGTCTGTTTTAAAATTAAAATAATTTGCGGTTCATTTTAATTTAGATTGTTCGCTATAAATTGTTAATTCAATCCAATCTAATTAATTCACTATAAGAATTTCACACGTTTGCTAATTTTTAGCTATGTTAGTCATAATAGATTTTTATTCGCAGTCTACCCTCGCATTAGCCTCTAAACAAATTTTCCTATTTAATGTACTAAAAATTTACAAACCTTAGAATATAATAAAGGATAAAATATAAGTGAGTTATAAAATTAATTAAGTGATTTATGATCTAAAAAATTTTCGTAACTTTGCCCCTCAAATATTTTATTTAATTTAATTTATTAATTTTTAAAAAATAATAGTAATTTTATGAAGTTTCTGAAAAAATATATCTAACCATAGATATAAATTTGAATCTATAAGAGATGTATAAATATCAATTTAATATAATTAATTAACACGATATATTAAATTGTATATTATCTAATTAATTTAATATTTATGTGAATTATTTAGAAAAATTATCAACAATAAACAACAAAAATTTAAATTTTTTACTCTTAAAATTAAAAATATATTGTTTGAATCAAACACCACAATTATATGATCATTTCACTTAAATATATTAAAATCCAATAAATTTTAATGCTGAAATGATAATCAACACTAAAGATGTCACTTGGACCTAGACCTATTAGATACTCCCAAAATGTACACTCAATAAATAAGATAAAACTTGTATTATAGTTACGTGTACAAGTACATGCACAAAGTAATTACCCATAGCAATGAGCAAGGATGAGTAACGTACGAGTATCTTAATACAAATTTCTCAATGCATCCGCATCCATAAAATATTATTTATACTAATATATAAAATATTGACACTAAGTAAAAATATAATTAAACAATGTTACCAAAAAATTAATTAAATTACCATCAACAGGCGAGTTTACGATTACAATTTAATTAATAATATTTAAAAAAAAAAAATAAATTTGTTATCAGTTAAACATGAATTTATATTTTTATTAAGTTGGTGATAAATCAACTACATTATAATGGGATGTGTGAAATAAGTGTTAAAAATTTTTATAACACAAATAACAACTAGAATTATTTTAATTATTAAATTATATAATATTTCTATTTATAAATTTATTTAAAACTAAGATATAGGTAATAAATATATTTATGTGTACTTAAGTTAGTTAGAGGTATATTTATGGATAACAAAGTTGTTATTATCTCATATGTATAAGTTTGATTATAGGTAGTTTTTTAAACTAAACGTACAAAGACGAGTATTGTAGTTTTGTATATAGGCCTAATGATTGTCATACTTAAAAACATAATTAGATTCAAATACGAGAGAATTTAAATCTTTAAATAAATGTTATATTTTTTTTTTTATATAGTTAGACTATGTTCACCTGTATTAATTTTATTTGAGATGCGTCATGTATTAAATGTGGATATTTCTTTAAACGAACGTGCAAATTTAAGTCACTATATGCAAGAGTTTAGTCTTTTCGCTATATCCAACTCTTGTAGATTACTTAAACTAGTGTGTAACCCGTGCGTCACACGGAATCAACGTACATTTTAATAAATATTATATATTAATAATATCAATCTCATAAATTTAATTGATATTAAATACATAGAATTGATATTAAAATAAATAATTTTCTTTCCAAAAAACTTATTATAAAACAATACTTTTAATTTTAAACAAATAAAAAAAATGACTATTGAAAAATTAAATAATTAAATTAGATGAAATCAGAATTTTTAACATAATGTACATGGACATATATAAATTA
>PGWS01014844.1:0-17804 GCA_002896235.1 Cicer reticulatum
ACTTACTTTTAAAGCACTTGTTAACCAAACAAAATCATCGTAATGTAAAAGATTATATAGTGGTTGTTGATAAATATTTCCTTTTATATTTAGACCATAGACACACAACATGTTAGAGTGTGTGTTTGGATTTGACATTAATCGGGATGTAAACTTGCGTTCAGGCATAACCAACACTTTATGAGGGGTTTGTTTTATGGACTACAAATTCATTTTTGTTTTAAGTTTTAAAAATTTATGTCAAAAAGCTTTTTATTCTAAAGAATAAAATTGATTAATAACTTTCTTCATTTTAATTAACGTGGAAATCTTATATTCACATGAGAATAAAAGTAACCACTCATAAATTATCTTTTATTATACTTTTGATTTGAATGTATATGCTACTTGAGTTTTAGTGTTTTTTCATGGTTCTAGTTTATTTTTCTTAGTTATCACAAATCATTCAATTCACTACCAAAAAAATTATAATTCACCAAAACATAAAAAAAAATATGACAAATCTTCCTTAACAATGCATTGATCGTTAGTTCTTTCTCTTCAAATATTTATTGACATAGTAACTTTTTGTATGGAAATTCACATGTCTAACTATTTATTACTCCTATATATTGTATAGTATAACTTTAGATATTACAGCTAAGCAATGTTTGAAGACGATATACATGATAGAATATACGAATTATTATTTGAAAAAAAAAAAAGACTTACAAGTTATTTATAAATTTTTTGAGATTTTCATTTGCTTTAATGGATCTTTGAACTTCTCTTATTCAAAATTCCTACTCACTCAATGCACTTGTCTCCTTTCTCATGAGATCAAATAATTATTGATTGTTTGAACTCTTCAAAACACGAGTAAACCGTTATTTTGGTTTTTAAAATTGACAAATTGTGTTATAATAGTTCCTTAAAAAAGAGACATAATTTAAATATTTTAAAATTTTATTTTTGTAATTTTATTTTTGTTCTCCTTTCGTCCGACAATATTTGTTCGTTTTGACACTTTTACACATATTAAAAAAAATATTATAAATGAAAGAGAGAAAATTGAAATTTTACTCATTTATCCTTATCACCTATTGGTGTATTCTCATTTATTGCAAAGTGGAATTAATTAGAAGGTAGAATTGAAAAGAAAAAATATATAATTAAAGTTATATTAAAAACTAAAAGTGATAATATTTTTAGGATAAATATTTTTGACAAATACAACAATTATTTTAAAACGGAAAGAATAGTCTTTTATGGTATATAACATCAACTGTAATTCATTTATCTCTTAACTATACTTAGTTGTCATTAATTTTGACACAACAAACGATATTTAGCATAAAATACCTCTAAATATCCCACATTATGTGACAATATCATTTAACTTTCTCAATATGATAACAGTGGTCAATTTTTATTAGACATGTTATTCGGGTGTTTGTGGTGATGTAGTGTTGTGTGTGTTAGCTCTCAAAGGCTGTCGGCATCCTTATCATATGTTTGTATTATATTTTGTTCCCAATACATCTTGTGTTTGGACTTACCTTAATTTAATATAATTTGCTTGATTGTTTTAAAAATAAAACTCCCTCAATGTCTCAACTTATTGTCATATATAGAAGCGTATAATTAAATTTTTTATTTATTTGATTAAGTAAATAAGGATAAATTTGTAAACATAATAGAGTTAAGGATAATATTTATAAACAAGAGTTGAAATTTTTTAAATACTTAAGTTTTTATATAAGAAACTAATTATACATGTCTATGATCGTAAATTGTGATATTGAATGACTTAAATGATATCGACACGTGACAGAGAAGATATTTAAAGCGTATTTCATGTTAAATTAGTGTGTCGCGTGTCAAAATTAAAATAATAATTCAAGATAATTAACGGATAAATGAATCAAAGTTGACGCTAAATATCAAAATAACTAATGGAGATAAAATTTATAAATATTTAAATCATTAATCTTCTTTCGAAAACAATAACACCACCGACCACTTCTAAGACCAAAGTGGTTGGTTTACTCTCTCAAAATATGTGTTTTAATTATATTCAGTTATATACACATAAAGTGTATACTTGATATGGTAGAATATAAAGTTAAGATTTAATATTAGTTTATCAAATTTGAACTCGATATCTCCTTCTAAAAATTCATTCAGTGTCCTTTAAATTTTATTTAAATATTTAAAATAAACAGAGTAAATAAAACAAAGTAAATGGCGCGAATAGAATAGAGATTATATTAATATTAAATTGGGATATTACACAAATTACCAGAATATATAGTCATTCTAATTTCATACCTCATATTTGAGAGAAAGAAAAAGTGAAAGGTAAGAAGGTAAGATGAGAATGAAATGAATGGCCCATGTGTTCATTTCTTAAATAATCCAAACAATTTATTAATTTATTCTCACTCTATTCCATTCATTTTTAAATATTTGCTTTTTTCTCTCTCAAAACTTCAGAAGTTTTTTATTATCAAAATCGTAAGATTACGTATATGGAAAAAGTAATTACTATTTTTACTAGCAAGAGATAATTCGCTTAATTCTAGCATTGCAGTAGTGGCATTTGTAACCTCTATTAATATTTTTGTCGACTTTGAATGGGTGGAGGTAACTGAACTATAATGACTTCAATAGGCATCTAAAACATCTAATAATTGATTCTTCTATCGAATATAAGACTATGTTTGATAAAATTAGTTTATAATCGATAATTTATAGTTTATTAGCCGCTAAATTAGTTAAACTTATTTGGAATAATAATTATTTAATTAATTTAAAATATAAAATACATATAAAATATTTTTAATTAAAAATAAATTTTCATTAATATTAAATATTTTAAAAGCAGTAATTTAAATTTATTTTTTTTATTAATTTAAAAAAATTTATCTATCTAATATATAGTTTTATTTATTTATTTACTTTAAATTAACATAAAGGAAATTATTTACTTTAAATATTATTATTTTAAAATTTAAAAATTATATAAATATTTAGTAAGTAATTTTAAAAATTATACACACACACCACAATTATTTTCATTATTTACTTTAAATTTTATTTATTTAAAATTATTTATATACAAATATAATAAATAAATTTTAAAGGGTGAAAAATAATTACAGAATAATATAAATTGGAAGAAAAATATAAATTAATATAACTTTATAAACTATTTTTAACTAAACTTAATTAAAAACTTATAATTATAAGTTATAAATAGTTATTACTAAAATAAAACTTTTAAGCTATAAATTATAATTATTTTTGTCATACTAACTAAAGTAAAACTTTTCAATCTAAAGATGCTTCCGCACTACGTTTTTTAGTCTTGGTTTGTCTATCTGCGCCAAACCTATATATATTATTTAATTGGAAAGTAATAAAATTAAAATAAGTATTTAAGGTCTAATCTTATGTTTTTCACTGTTCCAACGCATTTTATGACAATTTAATAAAAATAAAATAAAAGCCTTATTTTTGAACTAAATTTCTAACTCTTCAAGATTAGGTCTAGAGTCTCCACTCTAACCTTGGTTCAATTTTGACATGGAAACAAAATTTGAATCGATAGAGGTGAGAATTGTTTGGATTAGTTTTATTAAAACTCACACCTTAAATAACCCGTTCATTTTGGTCCTTATTATAAGATTACGACATTTTAAAACTATTAAAAATAATATTAATTATAAGATTAAATTTAAATTGTTAAAAGTCGAATTGTTAATTAAATATTAATATTTGAGTTTACAGTTCATAAAGACTTTTATAGTTGTATGTAAATTTAATTATTTTTTATCTATAGAAAAAAAAATTATAGATATAACTAATTGTAATAATTTATATATACTATTGTCAAATTACCTTTGTGGTGTTAAAAATATTAAATATTAACTTTTTATGTTTTAAAATAATTTTAATAATATCGGTCCCTATTTTAATGCATCATTTTGAGTATGGCATAATTATTAAAAAAATAATTTAGTTATTTTGATTTTAATGATGAATAAAGTTTTATTTTAAATAAAATTATTAATTACGGTTATTGAAAAAGATTAATAAATTTAAATTATATAAATAATGTATATTAATAAAAAAGTAATTAATATATATTATATAATAAATAAATAATTTAAAACAGAAAAAAAGATAAATACAACATTTATTGTGGAATGGAGTACATAAGAAATAATTTTTAAAAAAAGATAATAATATATTTAAGGATTTACAAATAGTTTTATATCTAGGAACAAACAAACAAATGTTTCAAAATATTTTCTAATTAGAGACGTGAGGGAGTAAATCAATTTAAATGATTTGAATTGGATTTTTGAGTTAATTATATCATTAATTTGGTTTTCTAAATTTTTAACCTATCTGTTGTACATAGGTAAAAGAGTTCGATGTTTCCTGAACAAAAAGGACCTCTTGGACATTTCAATTTAACCAAGCAATCGAAGTTAAAAGGAAAAGAAAAATCATGGTGGGTCCATGACCAATTTGGTCATTTCAAGATACTCCACGATTTTCAAACGAATGTTCACCTTGTTGAGGGTGACAGCCGGGTCAAAGAAGTGAAATTATTATATTCATTTTCAAACAATAATTAAAAAAAGCAATTAAAAAAAGCGGCATGTGTTGGTCAAACAGAGCCATCGAGATAGGTTTTGACTCTAATCCTTTGCCGTTCGATTTGCGGACCAGCACTTAAATCAACGGTTTTAAGAATCTAGGTGGGTCCCACTGACATCAACCTATTTGTCTTTCCACACGCCGAGTACGTGTGGCAATTTCTGATTTAATACTAATACTCCTTTATCGGCAGGTCCGTCTTTTATTATAAGCATATGCTTTTTTTTTCATTTTTTAAAATAAAACTATTTAATTATAATTTAGTCTCTTATTTTTATTATTATAAAATTAATTATATATTTAAAAAAATTAACAGTTTAATTTTTTATTAAATATTTAATTAAAAAATAATAAATGAGATATTAATTTTATGGATGTTAATTATTTTATATCATCTTATTATATGTCAAAAGTATTTCAATCATCATTTTTTAGTTCAAAAATTTAAAAGAAATACTAAAAATATCGATTTCAAAAATAGAATAATCAATTTCGAGAATCAATAAAAATAGAAGAACTAAAATTACAATGAAACCAACAAAAAATTAACGGAAGTTAATATATTTATATATGTTATATTCTTGAATTATATTGTAATTTAAAATATAGTAATTGATTGTTATATTTTAAAATAAATTAATAATATAAATCATAAATATATTTGTAAAAGAATAAATATTTTATAATAAGTCAAAAACTTAATAATTTATATTATAAACAGGCAATTTTGTTTTCTTCCAAACATGCTTAATAATAAGAAAAACAAGTAATATTAACCCTAATGAAATCATCAAGTAATATTTGAAAAAAAAAAATCATCAATAGAGATTAGTGAAATACTAAAACCTCCAACCATATACATAGAGAGGATCCTATTAAATAAATTACAAAAATTAAAAACATTTGATAAAAATATTAAATTTGTTTATAATCTTTTTTATATGTTTATCCTTTAAGAGAAAAAAATTATGAATGCTTTGTTTGGAATAGCCAAAACATGAACTTATAGCTTATAAATTATAAGTTCTTACTAACATACTATTGACATAAAAAATAATTTTAACTTTATCACAATGATAAATAAAAAGATGAAGAAATAATAATAAATATGACAATATATACCTCAATCAATTTCTTGTAAGATGAGTAACATGTTTTTTTTTTCTTTTGCAAGAAATTAAATAAATTGGATACTACGTTCATCGATAAGAAGATATACGTGAAATTGTGAACTAGTTGGTGAGTTATTTTATATTACATAAGCATAAAAAAATAATATAAAAAGGTTATAAATGGAATAAAATATAAAAAGATATAAGCTAAAAGTTCAAACACTACTTAAAATAGCATATCAGAATAAACTATAAGCTGGTGAGAAAAACCTGTTTACCAAATACATATATTTTAATCCAACAAGCTTATAAGTTAGTTTAATAAGTTATAAGCTATCTTATTAGCTTTACCAAATAGTGCCTAAATCAAGTAGCTTATCAGCTTATAGATTTTTGCTTCCAATTTTATCTTTGTTATTGTAACTAATTTTTTTTATCCTTTATAATTTATTTATTATAAATGATAGAAAATGATTTTAGTTAGAGCAAATGTCTCACTATTAATTTAGATTTAATTTTGTTTATAATAATGACCAACTAAGCTCTCTTTGAGGGTCTTAGATGAATTTTGTAAATTAAATATCTTTTACTATGTCTTAGCTATTTCAGTTTAATTTTGATTACTTATTATTGTTGAATTAAAATTTTTTATTGCTATAATCACATGTTATGATTGATCACCATTCGTATATTCTTAATCAATTGGTTGTTATTGATTATATTGCAATTAATTGGTGGATCTATAAAATAATTGAGACTATAAATTATTGCATGACAAAATTTAATTTTATTCTTCTAATCATTCAACATTTTTATGTTTTATGTTTTTCTTAAATTTAAAGTCATTGCATGACCAAACAAATGATCAATTTAAGAAAAAAAAAATATTAATCATGAATAATCAAACGAGTCAATAGTCTTAGTAAAAAAATTATTAATTAAATCATTAAAAATATTCGAATAAAAATACACTCGAGGATAATCAAAGTTACATTTACTCTTAGTCTAAGTATGTTTTTAACACAATAAATTTTTACAATAATATCTAGTGAAAACAATTTGAACATTTTAGTGGAAACAAAACAATTAGTTGTTATACAATAATGACTAAGTATGTTGTATATGTTTTTCGAGTCGAAACATCAATGAATTAGATGAATAGATCTTGCGTTCTTTGACTACATTATGGTAGCAATTGAAAAATCTAAAGAATTAACATCTATTAAAATTGAAGAATTGCAAGGTTCTTTAGAGGCACATGCGATGGATGCCCATAGTGGCCAAAATGGGTCGAAAACACCATCCCCACCTCAAAAAGAAAGATTATTTTCGATGAAACGGAACTATGACTGATGAAATCGACACAAAATATGAATTTATTAATCGATATTGTGTGGAAAGGTGGTTAGATTCAATTCAAATAACAAAAAAATCATAATAATGAATTTGAATTCAAATAACAAAAGAATCATAATAACGAGAATTGAGGAAGGAAGAGCGGGTGTTTTAGGGAGTGCAAATAGCTAGTTGGCTGAAAACGGCGGTTCACATAAGTAAAAAGCCCAAACAAAAATAACAATTGCAGGGAAAGGGCGTGCAGAGAGCAAATTTGGCTCAATTCTATATTTTTTAGGAAATCTAGCCCAATTCTATTTTTCAATCAATTCAAATTCTAAAAAAATAATAATTACTTGTTTCACTCATCCATTACTAAAATCTGAGTCTCTAATGTGCTCCTTAAAATACTACTATTTTCTAAAATGATCAAAAAAATAAATAAAAAATACATAAAATAAAAAATTATAATTAATTAATTAAATAAAAAACAAGTACAAAATTACATTTAGAGTCATATTTAAGAAAATTAATCAAATATTACTGATAGATTCAAGATAAGTGATTTTAAAATATAAATAATTTAAAAATAAAATAATATATAAAAATAATCAAAATATAACTAAGTACACATCTATTATAAATCTAATGCATGTGAATAATCACAATAACAACACACAAAGTCATCTAAAATAATGACTAGTGATTTATAAGGTCAATACAGACAAATATATATGAGAGAAGGTTTGTTTGCTAAATGAAAAAGGAGGGTTAGCGGTTCAAAAATTAAAGTTTTTAATATATTGTTTTATTGGATAGATGGTGTTGGAAGGTAGTGAATGATAGAGAGTAGTTGTGGTTTAAAGTGTTGAAATTTGAGGCGTAAATAAATAGGAGTGTTAAAAATTATAGCTATTGTGTGACATAGTTTACATCTAGGCAAATTATTGTGTCACTTAATGGCACATCTCAAATATACTTGATAAAACTATTTGATAGATGTAATAATTTAGCTTCTATGTAGCTAAATTATTGTGTCATTTAATGTGACATCTTAATACACTTAATAAAACTATTTGATAAATATAACAATTTGATTAATAAGATTCAATTTAAATATAGTTATTTCTAAAATAATTCGTAAATTTTTAGTCTCAAATTGCTCTACACTTACAATTTTGGATTTATAATTACTATTACACTGCAATTTAGTTTTGTTTCTTAACAAAATATACACACACAAAGTATCAATAGAATATTAAAGAGAGAGAAACAAAACATTTACACGAATATATAATTTATATGAAACTAGAGTTTAAGAAGTTTATTTTGATTTAGTAAAACATTTTTATATATGATCACAATATAAATCACCTATTGATATAAACCGAGGATAAATTCACGAGAAGTTAAATTCTACAATGTGACCAAAATAAAAGTTTGAATCTCACTCGAGAGAAATCTCGGTGAATCTAATAGAAAATAATAAATTCTCACAATATGGTGAATACTTACAAATAATGTAAATAATAAAAATAATTATAAAAAAAAAGTGAGATTGTTATTTTTGACAGGGAAAAGAGAAAAGAAAGAGTATTAAAAAATATAGTTGGTGAGTTAATATGGATGAAGTAAGTGATTACTACTACTAACTACTAACATTAAATTTCACAACTAACCATACACCAAAATCTCACCCTCTCACATGTTCAACTTGCCTGCTCAACAATCACGGCAACATTTTCCGGTGACAAATCTCCGGCAACCCTAGAAGAAGAAACATTGTTGGAATCTTTCTCAAGAAGTGAATTTCGACAATTGGGACAAGATGAATGCGAAACCAACCACGTGTCAATACACGTAATATGAAACCCGTGATTACATTTTGGTAGCATTCGAATTTTGTCTCCTTTCTCGAATTCCCCTAGACAAATGGGACACTCCGTCGCCGGAATATTCTCTCCGGTACCGTATACCGCCACCGGAATCTGACTCAAATCACGCTTTTTCAGCCCTGTTTTGTTCAACCTCGCCGTTGCTTGTTCCTCTGTTTCTCCCGATAATCTTCTGCTGCATCTCATGGCGCATCGAGCTATAGTGTTCAATCCCAATGCGAGTATCAATGTGCATAATAGTGCTGCTAATATAATCACCATGTTGGTGTCGAAATTCTCAACGTTGATGAATGAATCGCTTGTGTTGTTTTCATATGATGGTGGCATGCTCATCTCTGTGTCTAGAAAACGGGGCTTCATTGTTCAAATTTGGTATTTTTGTTTTTTTTATGCAAAGTTTGAAGCTTTATGGTAAAATATTTGATGGGGTTTTATTTTTATGCAATGGAATTGATGGAATTGTGTGAAATTATACAAGTATGTAGTCATGCAATCGTGACCATTAGATTGAGATATTTTGACTCAAATATTTTTTATCATAAAAAATGGTACTTTCATGTATATGCATTTACAAGCTGTAACTGGAATGAATCTCGTCATTGAACTAATAATAGACGGTTAAGATAATACAATTCAATAAAATTAATAATAAATAAAATTATATTAATTTGAGTTAGTGAAATTGTAACTCCTGACAGGATTACTATATAAATGAAGGGGTTACTTGGAATATGTTTCCTTAATTATGATAATTGTGTTTAAATAGTCTTGTTAATTTTGACAATTAAAAAAGAGGAAATTTTCTTAATTAATGTTTTTTTTTTTTTCTCTTTTTGGGGTAAAGTATGTGAATAAGGAAAATGAAGTGTTGAATCTGGTTTTGGGGTTGCTCTTATCCAAAGTGGGGACGGTTTTCTGTGCTTGCTTGGATTCCCAGCTTATTAATTGATTCTCTTCAGAAATGGTCCTCACTGTGATTGAAAACAACTTTAGCAATAATCAAACTATGATGATTGGATATAAGAAGGAATTATAAAACAATTACCTGAGTTTCATAAAATGAAGACAATTAATGCTATTCGTGCTTAGTCACAAGAGAGGTTAATAATGATCAATGTTTTTAATCTATAAATTTTATTATTCATGAGACAAAGAGTGAGATTAGATCTATGTTGTTGAAGGAAATTTATAGCAAGTGGGTTTGTTTAGTTGTTGGCCTTAAGGGGATAAAGTTAAAGCCTAATTAAATAAATTAGGAGATACTATTAAGTTTTGCACTAAGACAAACATAAGAAGATGCCAAAATAAAAGTAACTAGTTAGAATAAACATAAAGGGTCCAGTGGACAGTGTTTCACAGGTTTGCTTACCTAATTTTATAATTTAAATTGTTTAAAATATATATTATAAGGTTTGGCACCAAATCCATTGGTAATTTAATTATCATCCCTATGATTTTACTGTTGTTTGAACTTCTAAGATGCAAAATGAATGTGTTTTTCAGTATTAAGTAGTGGAAATTTTGTTGCCACTCTATAATTTGGTTGTGCTTTACTTTTGACATCAGACAAGGCAGATAAGAATCAAGATTGAGAAAAAAGATAGATACAAAAAGAAAAAGGTGAGCACAAACATTCAAAATATACCTTCCTTTCTTTCTCTCTTCACAGCATGCAACAGCCAGCTTATTTAGTATAGAAAACTGATGATACTTTTGTGACAACATTTGGTGTTCATTTCTGAGGGGACTATTTTGGTAAATAAATATACTCATCTTTGGAAATATTACAAGTGACAAAATTACAATGAATTTTGTTGAAATTCTAAAATGTAATGTTTATCAAAATTATGATGATACATTATAATTCGGTCACATATTTATCACAAATTCAAACTTACAAATATATATTTTAGTAAATAGAGATATTCGATTCTTAAAAATAAAAATATCAATTTAAAATGTTAGTTAATTGTAATTGTTAATGTAAAATAGAATTTTCTAAAAATTAAAGATTAATTTAGCTCTCATTTGAGATTTTTAAAATTTTATTAACAACATTGATTTGTCATAGATTAAATAAGTGTCCCTTTTTTTCTATTTATTTTTTCCTAAGCATCAATACATATTATTTTGATTAAGACATTGTTGTATACTAAATGTGGACACTTCTCTAATATGTAATTTGAATCCTAATCAAGGATGGAGAAGAAGGTGGACCTACATTCGCCACAGTCTTCCAAATTTTATAGGTTCATTTGATTTATATATACATCAGCTTTTATTATATGGTAATATGATTATTAATTATTAAGTAATTTTTATAAAAAGAGTAGCTAAATACTCTCTCCAATCTCAAATACATCAACTTTTATTGATTTAACTTTTTATTATATTCAAGATTGGATGGAGTATATATTTTGTCAATCATTTTTTCTTTGAATACGTTTTTTTAGTTAAATTATTAACAAAAGAGATGTTTGACTATGTATTACTAACAAAAGCTTTTATTAAATTACTAACAAAAGCTTTTATTATATTACTAACAAAAGAGATGTTTGACTATGTATTAGTAATTTCCTTTTTAAGTTCAAGATTATATTATCTTCCTTCACACATTTAGGACACCAAAGTGACTCTTTCATGTAAATATTGGAATTATAGTTATAATCTCTAATATTGATTTCTAGTCCCATCATCGATCATATTTAGCCATATTATGAGAGTCTAGTCCATTCTTTTGTGCAACTTTAATTTATAAGACTCCTTATTTTTTCTAGACTCATTTTAGTATTATATTTTATATTTTCTTTAAAAACAAGAAATTTGTATCTTTACAATCAGTAATCCTCGAAACAAATTAATGTTTGTCATATTTGCATATTTAAAAAAAATGTTTGTTCATTTTAAAGAATGTTTTGTTGGTTAGGAATTTCAAAAGAGAAGTGAAGAAAATTAATCCTAGGTCCCATCTTGCTTTCCCTTTATTTTGGAGGAAACATAAGATACAAAAATAACTTATAACTTATAAATATCTAAATTATTTTTGATGTTGAAAAGAAATCAAACTTGAAAAAAAAAATCATTAATTAAGTTTTAATTTTTAAAAAAAATCAAAATTTTAAGACAAAAATTAATATTTAAATGATCAAATTGATGGAAGATAAGAAAATACTATTTAGGAGAATTATGCACCATGTTATAATCAGGAGTCAACATGTGAAATACCTAGAAATGTGATAGTTTTATAAAAAAATTGTGATAAACATTATAATTTATTTAAATATATTTTGTGGAGTATGCACTAATGTATTGTAATTTAAAAAATGAAATTATCATTTGATGATGCTTAGACCACTATCAAATATAAAGTTTAGTAATCAAAATAAGAATCAAACACATTCACGACCTAGAGTGGGCCATGTAGAATTGATTAAAAATCCACATGTTGAGAGAAAGCAGAAGACGAGGTAAGAATGGTCTACAATGAAAAAGGGTATGTGGATGAATCAAGTGTTGACAAGCTCAAATACTTGAAATCAATTATGAAAGAAACACTACGTCTACATGCATGCACCAAGTCCTAATTTGTTACTTCCAAGGGAATGTAGTGAAAAATGTGAAATTAATGGATATGAAATTCCTGCAAAAAGCAAGGTCATTGTTAATGCATGGTCAATATGTAGAGATTCAAGATATTGGATTGAAGCTGAGAAATTTTGTCCAGAAAGGTTCATTGATAGCTCAATTGATTACAGTGGTGGGAGAAGGGTGTGTCCTGGCATAGCTTTTGGTATTGCTAACTTGGAAATCTTACTTGCAAATCTGATTGGAAAATCCCTAATGGGGATAAGACTGACAAACTTGATATGAGTGAATCATTTGGGTTAGCTGTTAGAAGAAAACATGATTTGTGGTTGCTTCCCACAGCTTATCACTTAACTTCAGGCAATATTCTCAATCACAAATAATACTAGTGTTAAAGATTCTAGTTAAGGCAGAAAATCTTATGTTCACTCACTTTGAGTCATTCCATTGGCCTCACAAAATGTACATATTTAATGTAATAATATGCATTTCTTCTATATATATAAATCTGAAACAGTTAAGAATTTCTTCAATTTCCATCCTTTTGTCATTCTTAATGCACGGACATCCTAAAAATGTGGTGTTTGCTTAATAAACACAACTTAGTCTAGTGTTAGTCAAATACAATTTATCTCATTCCACCACTTCCATTCAATTCAATGCCACAACTTAGTCTAATATTTTGAGAAATTTATTTTAATATATTATATTGACTCATCTTCTATTTTAGAGGAAGTTCATGTTTCTTGTGAATGTACTAGTATTCACACAAAAAATTAATGTACTACTAGTCTACTACTCATATTAATTGTATCCATTCATTGATTGTTTCCCTTTATTTTTATCAATTTTCAATAGTAAAATATTTTGAGCCCCGGAATGATATAAAAAGAATGGTCATGCTAACAATTGCACTAGATATTTTTTAAACAATAAAAAAAAAACAAATAAAACATTTTATGTAAAAAAAATTCACTTTTTAAGATATCAAAATATTTAATGTATGATTTTCAAAAATATATTTCTATTTTTTTAATCTTTTAACAAATGTCTTTGGGGTTAATATTTTCATAAAAAAAATACTATATTGTATCGTTATGTATACTATCTTCGTCCCTGGACATATAATCATTTTAAATAAATCACGATAATAGAAAAAAATGTACTGTGTTATTAAATTTGTTTACAATTAGTATTGTTTTACAAATTATCATTCAAGATAAATAATTAGTTAGTACCTTGATTCTCTTTATAAGAAAAAATTTGAAGATATTTTTATCTCAATTATAGAAAAGTTGGTGATTTTTAAGATAATATTATATTTAAATGATTTTTTAATATTTAAAACGTTGTCTTTTTTATACCAATGAACATAATTCAATGCTCAGAAATTCTATGAGATTATATTTGAAACATAAAAATGATAATAATAAATAATAATAAAATAATAAAATATAAAATAAAATAATTAATAATAATAATAATAATAATAATAAAAATAATAATAAAATTTTATTGGTTTTTATTTTTATTTTTATTTTTTATAATGGCATCAGAGAAAAAACATTTTTTATTAGAGTATTTTATTACATATGACAGAAAAAAATGTAATATAATTAGATGTAAATTGGTAAAGAAGTAATTAATGAAGTTGAAAATTTAAAGGAGTATTATAAAAAGAGACAAGAAAAAAATTCAAGAGAGTCTTATATTTAAAGACCCGAGGTAGTAATATTTTAAAAGGGTAAACAACTATTTTAGTCTTTCAAAATATAACTCTATGTCAAATTGATCTTTAACTCAACAACAACATTAAATTAGTTCTTAAATGTGTAGCTGATCAGACATAAACTTAAGTGAATAATTTGTTTTGGAAATAAAATAACAATAAAATTAAAATAAAATCATAACTTAATATTCAATTGATCTCTAAATTCAACAACACCCTGATTTGCATCATAGCTTTTAACTTATATAGATTCAATATGTTCCTCATTGTAGTATATCTTGAATTCATTCATACAGCTGAATTGATTTGATTTAATTGCAAATTAAACAAATACACCAACATCATTTGAATATATCGTAACACAGTTGTGTCAAGCCTTATTATAGAAGCTTTATTATTCTCTCTTAGTTATGGTATTACACTAACCAAGTATCACTTATTACTTATCCATCAATTATGGCCCTCATTCAAGCGCTCAGTACTTATCCTGAAATGAGCACACAAATGTATTATGCATGGAAAGTTTCACGTTTAAAAACAGAGTAAAGGAAAATTAATTAAAAAGGTTTGTGTCTCTGTAATATTTTTTGTTAGACATCTTGAAAATAAAATAGTATTGCTTTTGTTGCTCATTATTGTTGTTAATTTTGGTCACTATTTTTGTATTATGTATGTTGAATTAGCTCCTATGAAGTAATAATATCATTTTTAAAGGATAAAACCAAAAAAAAGATAGTTTCAATAAATTCAATTTAGTATTACTTTCTCCTATTTAGTTCCTATAATATATGATAATTAGTTCCGAATATTTCATAAGTATTCCATGCATAATATTTTATCAATGTATATAACAACAGATAAAACATTAGGGACTGCATATTATCTTCATATACTTTATTGACTAATTAGTATGAAATATGATAATAAAACTAATTGAGTAGAGTACTGTTTTTTTTAAAGAGTCACAAACATTTTATAAGTTGAAACTAAAATCAAAAGAAAACATAACCGATATATATATATTATAACAACCCAACCTTACAAATACTCAATTAACAAAATCACTTGACCCTACTCTACAAAATCACTTAGCAAAAACTCATGAATATTTTTTGGGTGAATATACAACACAAAAATTGAGAGAGTGGGACAATAGAAATACAAAATATCAAACTACATAGATATATATTTTTTGGAAAAGAAATTGAAAGAGCCATTACGGGGTAGATAATTATCAACTACAATGTCAAATATTTGATCAAAATAATTGGGTATGTACATGAGTTGATTAATGACTTGCCCAAAATCTTTTTATTTCTTTAAGTCTATATTTATAAATATTAAAGTTATAAACTTCATATAAAATAGATTTAGGTTGGTTGAGCGTCTCACTTTTTGAAAATGAAAAGATGAAAGAAATAGATTGAAGAGTTTGTGGGGTGAGAGTATGGTTAGAACATTAGCTTCTATAAGTATTTTTTTAGCAAGATTATATAAGTTTTTCAAAAAATAAAAATAAAAATTGCAATGGTTTTTGAGAAAACCAAGTCATCCGAATATTTAATTTTATTGAATACCAAATTTTAATGACACATTTTCATATTTTGAAAATGTAGATTATTTAATTATCAAATTCAAACCGATTTTTCAAGATCGATTTTATAGGTTTGTCCCAACTTATGAACACCCTTAAATTTAACCGGTCTCTAATACATAATAAAATGTTTAGAAAAGATAAATTGAATTTAGTTTTTAGAATATAATTATTTATCATATTTTATAGACCAAACAGATCTCCATACCTAATGACTAAAAATATAAAGGGGTAGAAAGTACGTACGTGTTGCAGTCAATGGAGGTGGAAATTTTGTATGGCAAGTTAACACCACAATTAGCAGGAAGAGCAGCAAGTGCTTGAGGATTGAGTCCAGGGAAGCTCAGTGCAGTTGATTTGAGACAATTACATACACTTTGACGATCAGCAGTTGTTTTTGATTCACTGTTTACTGTTCTAATCCCATTGCAGCATGGTGCTGGTACAGATGGACCTGGGCTCCTTAGATAACCAACGCATGATGCTACATATAGTTGCACTTGACCACATGGTATTTCACCATTGGCCTTCATAATACTACTTCCCAAAACCAAACATATCATAGCCATGCATGTAACCTTTGCAAGCATTGAGCTAGCCATGATTGTTATTTGGAAATTATTAATTGAAAGAGCTGGCTAGGAATTTTACTTCAAGTGTTTGAATGAATGATTATGTTATGGTGTCTAAGGACTATTTATAGAGGAAATATTGGTTCAATTTTAGTTCCATTTTACGTGCTTCTGATTCTCTCTATTTAGTTATCAAACACTTTTAATGTTATACCGTGTAAAATCACATTTCTTGTGTGAGTACTATTAAAACTAAATTTTACTCACATTTAAAATTATCTAAATTAATATTTTTTATTTCTCAACGACTAGATAAATTTATGTATTTTTATTAAAAAATTAGTTTAAATATTTACTCAAATCTTAAAATATAATTCTCGTTAGAACTACGAGAATAATAACAGACTAAATATTCTAATATTATAAAAGAATTTAACACATTTCTATTTAAAATTTCTTTTGGTCCTTCATTATTAGTTGATTGTTGTTTCTAATCTCAGCCAAACTTCTTAACAAGTCATATTAGAGTAGTCTAGCTTAGAGAGTGAATACATAATTGTCGATATATTAGATAGGTATCTTGTATCGAATTCTTAAAAGTTTGATTTATATGGCAGTTCAAGTATATAAAAGACCGATGTGAAAAACTCACTCTTAAAGAGGTGGTTGTTGAATTAAGTGTGAATGAATATTCAAGGTATTAATTATAGAGTTAAGAGATAGGATATGAATACCTAATACTTTATGATATTTGGTTGAAGTATGACGTCAAAATTTCGTGTAGCCTGAAAATTAATCCGTTATTGCAGCGAATGCAGTCCATTGGAACTCTCAACAATGATTAATTTGAGTTATAATTTATGGTTGGAATTGAATGAACACACACCTTGTGGTTCCAAATATAAAATCAATCACACACGCCGTTTCTACATATATGTAAACCCATGTGCTTTGGAAAATGCTTCTCACGTTTCTGCTTTCCCCGAATTAGTTTTTTGGGACCTAAAGAGCAATTCCACTTTCTGCTGAATTAATTAAAAGCTTTAAGATAACTGAATATTTTTCAAAAAAATGTAAAATAAGAAACAAATAAAAATCATACATAAATAGTAATATTAATAGGTGGAACGAGTGCGACGAGTAATCGCTCTTCTTTCTAATTATTATTCGCTTTTCATTCCAACCATTTAAAATATCTCTATCGAGGCTATGTAAGTATAAGAAATTGATTATATTGTTTTTTTAATTTTCAATTAAATTGGTATGAAAAAGTTTAAAATTTTACCATCAAATAAAAATATGACATATAAAATCACATAACAAAATAATTAT
>PGWS01014871.1:0-11010 GCA_002896235.1 Cicer reticulatum
TCTCTGTTTCCAGCCATAAAGTTCTATTCTACGATAATCCAAGCAGCAGTTCCACCAACTTGCATCTATTAGTTAAGGGGTTGGGGTACGGGACGCAGAAGCATAGGGAGTGATAGCAGCAATGGATCCTGATCTAGTTTTCTCAAGACCAAGAGCATTCCTACGGGATTTAGATTAAGAAAAACCAATGGTGGAGGCAGTTGATCTTAATCAGCCAAAGACTAATTATTAATTACAAGACAGGCTATACGCCGGAGTGAAAGGAAGGCAAAGTGGCTGAGTTAATGTTGACTGGTACCGTTCGTGACCCTAGGCCTTGTTTTATTTTAAGCTTGAACGGAGAAAGCGAAGCTTTAGGTTACTAGTAGCAGATAGGGAGAGGATGGGAACTTGCTTGAACTTTGGGGCAGAGAAGACTTTCCTCGCTCTGTAACTAGAGAGAATTGAAAACACTCGACTGAAAGGGTTTTCGCTCGAACTTCGACCGTAAGGTAGAGTGTCGATAGACTGATACTGTAAAGGAGAGGAGCGTTGACAGATAGTAGACTGCTTGGAGAGGGGGGGCTTGCTGTACGTATTCTCAATTCTTTCTCTAAGGCAAAGAGAACATTCCTTATAACTAAGACTTGTAATTGCCTCAATGAGGCGGATAAGGCCCAACAACCTAAAAGGAACTTCCAGTCGTCAGTCAAAGCCCTATAGTCTATAGCATGTCGGTTGAAAAAGAGAATCTATCCCCATAGCTTGATATGAGGGGCGGAGAAGCCCAGCAATCAAACTCAATAGCTAACGAGCAAGCTTCCTACCTTGGACTATCTGTTCTGTCGAGTAACCACTTCCTCTCCTTATCAGTATCAGTTGAGCGACTCCGTACCTTGCTTGTTTCACTTCACTCTCCCTAGGTGAAATAAGAAGGAATTTATTTTCTTCGCCTTTTGACCTAGCTTAAAGTGCAAGTGAAAACGTCATGGGAGGGATAGAAAAAGAAAGAAAGATAGGAAAGAATCTTCCCCCGTATACTAAGCCATCATTCGATAAGCCGGCGGTTTTTCCTCATATTCAGCAGTGACATCGAAATGTGAGATTGAAGCCTTCTCCTTCTCCTTCGCATTTGCTTCTTAGCTTAAATAGCTTATAGGCTTCTTTCCTTCCCACTCCGGTGGTAAGGTCTTGGAAGCCTTTGATGGAATGGTATAGTTGAAAGACTAAGTCCAACTCTAAACTTTGAATGGTATAGTTGAACTAGCCTTTTCACCAGCCATTCCTATAGTAGGTCTACCGTGAGTGGAAGGAAAGCAGAATCATACCGAACAGCCAAAGCCATTCAATTCTGTTTGCTTTGACAGCAGCTTAACCAAAAGGGGAGGTCTCGCCCTTTTTGCTCTTCTATAGGATAGGATCTTGGGGGAGACTTTCTAATGGCTCTGATAGTTGAATGAATTTCTCTGTAGAGCTTATGAGGGCTTCCTCCTTCCCGAAGAGGCAAACTCCAACAAGGAAAGAGAAAGTAGGGCAGCTAGCCCATTACCATTAGTCAGAAGAGTAAAGCTAATTTATCTTCCAAAGAAGATTCGGAAAGTCTTACGACAGTTGGAAGAAAATGGGATAAATCGACTAAAAGTCAAGGGCTTTGAAGAGTGGGTTAGGATTTTTAGTTACCTTGAATCGGATGTAAGCTGTTCAAGTAGTCCGCTAATCTAAAGGAAGCAAACCAGACTCATACTAGATATTATATTTATCATAATATGCCCGCAATCAAAGCCTTTAGCCGGCCAGAAAAGTTAAGCTATAATGAGTTGTTTCCACGGTCTGCTATTCCTGCCTGGTAAAAAAACCTATTAACCGGTAGGTAGGATTTAAGAACAACACTAATGATAAATTTATGGAATAATTCACCCCTGCTCTAGGCTAACCTTTCTTTCGCTGGGTTAAAACTTCTTTTTTAGCTTTGGCCTACTAAAGGCGAAAGCCCATCTTAATAAGGCACCGATTCCAGCAACCTTAGCAGCAGAGAATAATCATACAACCTTCTAGCTACTCTTGCAGCATAAAATGAGAGGGATTTCACTGTGAAGAGATGCTACATATTAAATATTTAATACCCCCGGTCCTCAAACGAGAGTTTTTCCAATATTTTAAAATCTCACCTTTTCTATTTAGATACTAATTGAACCTATGTGATTTTTGATGATACCAAATGTCCTTAGATAAAGTGATAAAGTAGCAGATTGCCCAGAAGAGAGGCGAATTCATCGACATCCCTTGTCCTCGTTGGAAGCTATTAGTTAATAGGTTGCCCGTTATTCGTGGCTTTTAGCCGCTTTCGCTTTGATCGCTGCGGATGGGTCAAAGATCTATCTGCCATTGCAGGATCCGCGATTTCGGATTTACTTATTAACCTAGTTCTCAAAGGCTAGGAACTCCGGATATGAGATTGGACTAGACTGGGCTAAACTTTTGATAGTTCATGAGATCAAGTAGAACCGCTTACTTACTTACTAATTACTTAACACTAAACATCGTCACTCTCGAGCGAAGGTGGTATGGAATTGACGATACTTAATACTTTAACTAAAAACTAAACGAGCGGGATACATATGATACCACACCTAAAGACTCTGGAACGCATTTATGCCGGATCTTATCTTATTGAACTTGCAGAGTAATACAAGTTTTTCAGAGAAAGGAAGATATTCTCTGTGCCATGAAAACAGGCTTTCCCGTAGATAGGTTGTTAATTTACTCTCCCTTCCATAAGTCAGTCCCTATAGAAAAGAGATAGGAAAAGTCATTTAGACACTTCGCGAAGGAGGAGAGGAGCACCTACGCATATGGGCAATCTATGTAAAAGTAAAAGAAGAGAAGGAGCTCACCACCAGGAGAAAAGGTCATTTTCAAGAAAGAGAATCGTCTCTGAGCTCGTTTGTTCGGCTTGGATGTTAGTTCCTTCCTCAACCTAGGGAAGATGAGCTTAAATTATTTATTTAGCATTAGATATTTACCTGCCATTAATTCCGCTCCCCTTTGAATTATAAAGGCCCAAACGGTGCCGACATTCTGGAGTGGTAAGACTACGTTTTCCTTCATCAAACGAAAGACCTAAATTAGGTTAGGGCCAACTCAAGGCATCCTCTTCTTATAATCTTATAAAAGTAAAAGGGGAAAGGCAAAGCTAGGTAGGTTCTAAAGCGAGAGGCACGGAGTTACTTAGGGTAATGGAAAAAAGTATGATTTATCTCCCCTGCTAATCGATCCCTTGGCTTAATATCATCAGTCATCACTGAGGTACGAAGTTACTGTACCGATAGGGATACAGCAGCTATTGAGTCTGCTGTGGAAGCGCCTAGAAGAGAGCTTTCACTGACATTTTCTTACAATGCGGCTCTTCTTTCTATAATAAATTCATACAGGCTCGTCTTACTCCAAAGGTTTCTGAAGTACGCTATTCTCGGTGATGACATTGTCATCGGGGATAGGCGCGTAGCAGAACTTTACGAGGAACCGGGGAGGAGCGTTCAGATGACCATTTCGAAAATAAAGGTCTCTGATCTCGTGACGCGGGGGATGCGGCTAATGTTTGCTAAGCTGTTGTGCTAATCAAAGAGAAGGTCGGGTGCAACATAGTCCTGTATGGCAGTCCGATGGTTAGGGCTCTGGTGACATAGCTGTGTCCTGTTGCGCTCCTGTTTAAATCATCACAAGTGGTGCAATACCCCGCCTCCATCTGAAGGAAGAAAGGAAGCTTAAGCTAAGCTTCCAAAGACCTGCTAAGGAAGGAACGGGGACTTTAACCTTGAGCAAATAGAAATCTTGGCGCTTTTCCCTTGTTTGCTTGGATGAAGTTGATTGGAGATCTCTTATGTAGGAAATTTCGGTATGTATATGGTGAGGTGAATCGCTTTCCCGTCCTGTCCAAGGTCGTGCAGTCGTCAGTGGCCATTCCCGGGCAGCTAAGCAGATGTTCGGATTTTCCTTTGTCTTTGAAGGATATGGTCATTGTTGTCACCCTATTATATTTATACTGTTCAGCTCTTTAAGCTTTCAACTCATCCGATTCTTCTGTCTGAGGATTCCGAGACTTCCCAGAAACCTTAGCTAGGCCCATTTTCTTTTGGTTGAGATTAAGACTAAGTAAGGTCGATCGGGGTTCCAGTTGTATGACCAGTCCGCCTTTGGTTCTTTCAGTTATAGCCCATTCTCGAGTGGCGTAAAAGGGCTATTCTTTGCTTGGTCTTTCATACAGTCTAGATAGAAGAGAGGTGTTTAGACCCATAACCCCATTTTAGTGCGTTAGGGCTGGCGTCACACAAAGAGAAGATTTTCAGCAGTTAATTACAATTACACTTCGAATGTAAAAAGGGGCAGGATGTGGAAATCACTTATATTATAGGATCGGTAGTTCGAGAAAACCGAAGCCCAGGAGAAAGAGATCGGCATCCTTCCTTCTTTAGAATAGCTTTGTCCATTGAACGAGAGTCCTCAGATCCAGTTACTCACCTGCCTCAGGCTCCAAAGGACAGGCTAAAAGCAGTAGTTAGGGACTCTGTACTCTTTTTAGGTACCGAAAAGAAAACTCTGCCTCGAATCACAAACCTATGAACTGAACGATGTTAGCCGGCAGGAGCGGGCTAGTTCCTGCTTTTAGCTTCTCTAGGGTGGTGCTCTTGGACGGGACGTGCTAGGATGGGTATCGGGTTCAACAAGATTTTCATTTTGATTTTGAGATAAGTGGGATCGTAGTGGAGCTCAAAGAGAACGCTATAGGCAGATGAAAGAGGGATGGGATATGAAGTAGTCTCGTGCTTAAACTAGACGTAATGAAAGTAGCGATCTGCTTCCTTCAGGATGGCAAACTGTCACATATGGATTAAAGCTTGGCCCTGTCTCGGCCTGTTATTTTATATAATAATTATAGGTTTAATAACTCTACACTTAGGAATGTCGGTATCGAAGAAAGACAGGAATATTGGTTAAAAAAGTTCCAACGAGAGATAGATTTATTGAATCGAAGACATATATGGTTTGGAGCCTGTTCCCACTGTTACCAGCCAAAGTTAGGTAAGAGAGCTTTCTTGTGCTTTCTGTATCTTTAAGTCCCTTCTTTCTCTGAGGAGAAGCCCAAAGCTAGTTATCTTTTCCTTGCTCGCCTTCCCTGAGGATGACTTCAGAGTGCTTCAACTTGGCCAAGAGTGGATGTAATTCAGGTAAAAGAATGGCACTTGCTCTATTCTTGTTAGCTTGCTTGTAAAGGGGCCTGTACAGACTGTGCCAAGACTCTTTCGCCAATCCTACCGGTCCGCTGTAGGTTCTTGCAGTTATGGTTCCTGCTTACTTCCCCTCGGTCGGTTGTGTACCAAATAGAATAGGGAATGAAGCATGCGAATCGAATGCTGCTATTGAATGTGCGCTGTTGTTGCTGAGTGAATAAGCGGTCTTGTCGTATCCGCTTGTGAGCCTATATGCTGTAAGAAAGCTAACTGAATGCGTATCCATCCGCTCAAAAGATGAATATATAGTAAGTAAGTAAAGATCTTATAGAAATGCCAAAAACATCTTTTTTATTCTCCGATCGGCTCACCGAACACCAACCGAGTCGTAACCATATTTCCTTGATTTCTAAATGGCAGCATCAGTGTCGGCTAAAGCGGTAAAACCGTCGATCAATGGGGGACTGACCTAACCTAGACAGTTTTAACGTAATAAAATAAGAATAAAGATAATTTTCTAAAATAGCCTTCCGCGTCTGATGATGGCATATGCCGTGCCTGATTTTGCGTATGCTTGTGCGGCAGTTTTCGATTCACTCGTTGAAGAATGTCTTTACTTTGCAAACTGTATCTGGCGGGTTAGGTTACTAAACGCTATTAAAAAAAAAGTGAGTGATGATAAGGTCCGCCTTGGGCTTTGAAAAAAGGCTTCGTACCATCAAAGAATATATAGGATAGATTGATCGCGGTTAGGGTTAGTAGTGGATGCGACAAACAGACCAAAACGCCTGCCCTGGCCTCTACCGGCTGTAAGTCAGCCAGAAAGAGACTTGCTATTTCCCACCTAGGATCCAATAAAATTGGGCTTTAATAAAGTGAAAGATCAGAATTGTTACAGAAGAACCAGATCGAGGGATGAAATCATACTGCTACCGGACAATCAAAGGCTTAACCCTGGGTCGATAGCGAGCGCAAGGCAGTGAGGGAAGAGAGAGACCACCAATGCAAGTGGATCGACTTAAGCATGACTTTTCGAAGGCGACAACATGAAGCATGAAAATAGAGCAGCCACTTTTTCCTTCGTTAATGAATGTTACAAGCACTACAACGAGATAAATAGCTCTTGGATGCATGCCGCTATCTCCCGACCCATCGCGTCCTGATCTTGGTTGAAGTATCCAAGTAGCGCTAAAAACGAAAAAGCGAACTATTGGGAATTATTGTCTTGGGCTTAGCCCTCTTTTACACCAACTCAATAACAAGCCGCCGAACAAGGATGAAGAAATAACATTACTAATAAAAATTGATTCATTCAAACATTTCATAGTGTTACGTTATCGGCAATCCCTACACGCCGTCCGTGCAAGCAGGATACCGCGGCAATGCTGTAACAGACCTAGCATCATGCCATCAGAGCTCAATTCAAGCAGGAATCGGCCGGTATCGAGCAGTCGCAATTCCTTGGGCGCTTCGTGGCCCCGTTTAGCTGTTAGCTGGCTAAGAAGACTTACGTAAAAGAGGCATTCCGAGCCTGGAATGTGGATGAATAAGAAACCTTTTAATATCACCGGATAGCAGAATATTTTTGGTTCGCTTGGCTAATATAAGGAATGGACGCCTGTTGAGATGGCTTGTAAATATGTCAGAAGATCTCTTTTCTTTGGCCTGCGGTCGGGAGCTTGAGAGTTATATGCCTTGACCAGTAAAGACTGTGGATTATTGGCATCTATCAAATCTTGTCACCCCGCTTCTCTATAAAGGATAAAAAGGGAGGAATCCCGTCCGCCTACGTATTATTCTGACCAATATGGTCAGATCCTTTTTTGAGAAAAAATCTCCAGACTAGCTTTTGCTGACGAGATTGATTAGTGCCGCACTTTTACACCTTAACTGCTTCCCGGTACGGAAATAGCTGCCCCATAGAAGATAGGCTTTATTTCACGTAGCTGACTTTACCGTCAGCTCAATTTGAATAGTTTTTTCGCTATGTTCGCAGGCAAGTGAGACGATCCATCAAATGCCCTTATCTGCTTCGAAAGAACCGGTATCATCCAAAACATGGTGAAGAGGTGGCAACTGGATCAATAATAGCTGAAACTTCTACTGTACAGGGTTCGACTTGCCCAACTGTCCAAGCTCAAAGGGAGATCTATTTTAGAATATAGAAAGCAGACTCAAGGTGCGAAGTAGCTTTCATCATGAGGAGTCGTAGGGCGAAAGGAGTAGAAAGATATGAATTCCTACAAAGAGGAAGGGGTCGAATGCTATAGGTAATGCATATGATATGGAGGGAGAAAGCCTTTAGCTTTTTATTCAGTTTTTATGTGTCGGCTAATTAAATTTCTACTTGAAGGCACCTCTATTATAATAACCGCCTGCCCTAGCAAACATCTTTTCTGGGGTAAGTTACTCTCCTATTCCGGAGAAAGAGCCCCAATTCGGATTCGAACCGATGTTGCCTATTTCTTAGGGCTTCAAAGAGCGTGACTCTTCTTTATTTATATAAACCATTTTTCAGTCTAGTTTGCCACAAGGCATGCAAGCGAGGCCTATGTGGAAGAAAGAAGTCTCAAAGTTGGACAAAAGAGAGAAAGCACTCGCGAATCCTTTCTTTCTTGGTTTCGCTACCTGTGATCAAAACAATTAACGTATTAGATCTATCCATCTTTTGGTCCAGTATAAGAAGGAAGATAGGAAGGCATCTGTCTATCTAGCCCTTAAGTACACATTACAGGTTCAAGTCCTCTATTTTTTCAGTCTTAGGTTGTTGTTCGTGGTCAGAAAGGTTGAGCATTAGAATGGCAGTTTCGCGTACTCCTCTGTTCTTTTTCCTATCTTCTCTCGGAATTAGGTGTAGCTATTCACAAGCTCATGTTTCACAGATATTTACTTTGATTTATCTTCCATGGCTAATGTAAGGAAAATGAGATCGACTCTTTCTTGAACTATATAATGAAAAAATATCTTCCCCTCCACACCAATCACGAGTTTTTCTCCATTCCTCTCGTATATCGTCGTAACGCCCTTAATACTAGGTTTTGAAAAAAGACTTTTCATGTCATTCCCATTTAGGTCCGATTCGGATCCCTTCGTTGTTTTCTTTCCTCCCGCACCTTTTCCTCGAAATGAGAAAGAAGATGGTACACTCGAATTGTATTATTTAAGTGCTTATTGCTTGCCAAAGATCCTACTTCTACAATTGGTAGGTCACCGGGTTATTCAAATAAGTTGTGTTTTATGTGGTTTTCCCATGTTACAACTTCCGTACCAATTCGGTCGATCCGGAATGGATCGGTTTAAACATTCTATTTAGGGAGCCTGGTCTTTACTCTTCTGTGTGGTATTTCATTCTCGTTTGGCTCTTGGAATCACATCCAGCAGTGGTTGGAACAGCTCGCCAAATCCAACCACTTCACCTACTTCATTGCCCCCAACCGTATTCGTACCTCTATTGAAAACAGAATGGTTTCATGTTCTTTCATCGATTGGTTATTCCTCTCCGTTCGTATCTCTTTTTCCAATTGCGGTGTCAATGAGTTTACAAGATTGAATGGCGCTGCGCTGCGCTGGGCCATGCCCAGAGTTGGTGAATTGCAACTTCAAAAATGAAATGAGAGGCCATTCAAGCTCCGACACTGTATGCATACCAGCACCATGGATATTTTCATCAATCTATTGAGTAAGGGGCTGAAATGAAGTGGCGACAGATCTCTGGCCTAACAGACCAAACAAATCTTGCCCAAACTACAATCTTTCAAAGCATGGGCAAAACGTCCTCCCCATCTGTCCCACAAATAGGGCAATTTGTGATCCCTCTTTAGAATTTCGCCAGGTTCGTTAAATAAGCGATCCCTTCTCGCCAGCTATAGGAAATGCTTAACACGATTAGAAACTCCAAAAAAAAAGTAATCGAAGTCTAGCGGTCGAGTACCACATAAGGAGACAACCTATCAAGCGAATAATCCAATGACTTCCCCTTTTTTTTTGCTTATTCAGGCCTGAAGGCTAGTCAGCTTCCTTTTCCGCTTTCAGACAAGATAGCTAAGTCGTCTTAATCCAGCGACGAAAACTCTTGCGCTAGGAGAAAGGCTCAATCCTCGCTTTTGTCGCCCCTATCTCGTTAGCCTCTCCTTCTTGCCTCAATAGCTGCCTTAGTTTAGTCTTTGGTTGGTGTGCGACTATGAGCTTCTGGGCCTGTAAACGATTTCCTGTCCGAAAAGGCAATTCCTATACAGGAAGGCAATGGCAACGTCCCGACCGGTTCGTCTACCCGGGCACCGTGCACTCCCGCGCATCCCCAATTACATATTATGGTGGGGTGGAGTCTAAAACTGTTGCGCTCATTAGGCTAGGGCTCTTAGCTTCGGGTGAGAGGGCCTTCGATTTGGATTCTTTTTTCTTGAGGGGATTCTGTCTGTCAGAAATAACTGTCTGTCTGGTCTGCATTTATAAAGTGTTCAGTGGACAATTCCTTCTCTTGATATGGAGGTTTTAGGTCTCTGGAAGGCCTTCGTTCTTTCTTTCTGGATCCAGGTTAGTTTTCGTTTGTTAATCTTTCTACGGGACTCCAACCCTTATCACTCGAATTGGAACTGAAACTGGCTCGCTTGTAGAAGGAACTGGCCTTGGGCCTGCAACTCCATCGAAGTAAGCTCGTCTGGACCGCAATTTCAATCACTTAGTTGGAAAAGGGTAGACTATGGTATGAAAGAATCACTTAATCCTTCATCTTCAAGACCAATAACTAGGTAGCCTGAGAGCAAGGAGGAATTTGTCTAAGTCCTCTTGCTTGACCTATTTCCTTTTTCTTTAGACTTTTGAACCTGAGCAGTTTGGGTCCTTACCCTCTATAGTAAGCTATGTTATGAAGTCGGTGAAAGACTCAGTGGGTCCTTGCTTAACGAGTTCTAGCTTACGCCTTGATAACAGAGTATCTGTATTGTATGCATAGTACGTCACAAAGGCGTTAGCCAGATCTGGTCATAAATTGTATTTGGGTCAGTGTTCATCAACTAAGTCAGCGCGGGTCCGGTCAAACTGCGCTAGAATAGTTGGACAAGTAGCTCATTGTCGATTCCCATGGGCTGTAGAGTTCCGACATACATCCAGCCTTTTTCAGTTCTTAGGTAACCCTCTTTTTATCCTATTTCGTTATGCATTCGGTTCCGTTATACTTATCTTTGGCCATTTAAAACCATACGGAAGCCGCCTGACTTTGGGGTATAGGGAGAGATTCTCAAGATCTGCAACATCATACTTGTCTCCACTCAATTTATTAACTGCCCGTTCAAGGCGACTAATCTTATCCATCAGAGGATCGGACGGCTGTGGTGAGACGTATGGCACTATCTGATTCATTGGAGTGGGAACCAAGGACACGTCCGGTACTGCAGAAGCACTTAAAGTAAAGAAAAAGTCTTCTCCGAAGAAGAATTCCTACTCGCAGGCTAACTAGTAGAACTAGAAAGCAAATTACTTTACTTCCGGGGAGAAAGCAGGTTTTGTTGGGTTCCATTTATATATAAATGCTTAATAACACATGTGATTGGAGAAGTAAAGCACCTGGTTTTGGTCCTCTTATTCCGGAGGTGATAAAGCTATTTCCCAACCAGGTTCTATCTCTCAGGCGTAAACATCTTTCGTAAAGCACTGTTAAAGCTAGTGCGAGGAAGAAGGTGAGGAATCAGGTAAACAACCGAAAACCTTTCCTTCGTCTCTTAAACAAAGAAACCTCAAGCAAAGCCTTCCCTATCGTTCATAACTTTAACAAAAAAGGTAACTCTAACCAAGTAGGTATCCACTT
>PGWS01014881.1:0-11923 GCA_002896235.1 Cicer reticulatum
CAATCTTTAGCAACATTAGACGCAAATGTGATTCCCTGATCCCACGTGAATCCAGTGAATTCAGAAGTGCATCAAAGGCCTGTATACAATTAGTCAAATAAATATCATAACTACAACAAAGATGAAAGCAATATTGAAATTGAAATTCACAAATGAAAGCACGTGTGCCAACTGAATAAGCCAGGGCTTTAGTGTCATGGTGCATGGAGCTGTGTGCAAGAAGTATGACACACATGAAAGCACATGTGCCTCCTGAATAAGCCAGAGATTTGGTGGTTGGCAGGTTGGACGGGGAATAGCAGTCAGTGGTGTTAATGGTCAAAACGGATGTTAGAAGATGGCAGTAAAGAGACAAAATTTGCCAGAAAGGCAATGCAGCAGAAAGAAAAATGGCTGGATATGACCAGAGAATTGAGGATGAGGCTGGATTTCACCACGACCGATAGGAAGGTGAAAGATCGTCGCTATAAACTAACAACGGGTTAGTCAAAATATACTAACAACGGGGACTAAACAGTGAAAATAGTAATGGGAAGCGTTACATTGGAGGACATCATAATGAAAATATAGGGCTTTGGTATGACCAGAGAATTGAGGATGAGGCTGGATTTCACCACGACCGATAGGAAGGTGAAAGATCGTCGCTATAAACTAACAACGGGTTAGTCAAAATATACTAACAACGGGGACTAAACAGTGAAAATAGTAATGGGAAGCGTTACATTGGAGGACATCATAATGAAAATATAGGGCTTTGGTATGACCAGAGAATTGAGGATGAGGCTGGATTTCACCACGACCGATAGGAAGGTGAAAGATCGTCGCTATAAACTAACAACGGGTTAGTCAAAATATACTAACAACGGGGACTAAACAGTGAAAATAGTAATGGGAAGCGTTACATTGGAGGACATCATAATGAAAATATAGGGCTTTGGTATGACCAGAGAATTGAGGATGAGGCTGGATTTCACCACGACCGATAGGAAGGTGAAAGATCGTCGCTATAAACTAACAACGGGTTAGTCAAAATATACTAACAACGGGGACTAAACAGTGAAAATAGTAATGGGAAGTGTTACATTGGAGGACATCATAATGAAAATATAGGGCTTTGGTATAGGTGGAAATCGAGATAGAAAAATATAAACTCATGAATAATTTAAAAATTGATATAGAATCTGAATTTGTGTTAGGATTCTACGATTAACGATCTATCGTCCTCCCGATTCTAGGTATAGTATCGATTTTGATAACATCGACAGGAACCATTGAACTGCAGAGAATCAGTGAACCATGCAAACTGGTTCATTTTATTATAACTTGTTCTCTGTTTAATATTGGACAATGCTAGAAACATGATGTGTAAGACCTGAGCTGTCAGACATAGCCCCCCAAGTTAATGGGCAAGTCATTCTACAACTACACAATACACACCTTTCGTTACTATTTGTTTCAGTATTTCACTTGTAAACATATATATAGGGATAATAAAATTTCTTCTGTATGTAATAACCCTAAACTCAAGACCTTGATCAGGGTTGAATGTGTCTTCAATCCAGTTTCAATGACTAGGCCAATTTCAAAAGAACTGGTTGGTGATTATCTATCGAAGTTATAAATCAGAGTTGATTGGAAAAACATGGAACAGGTCTATCAGGAAAAGGATAAAATAATACAAGACAAACAAACGGGTCTACCTCTTTCCGGACATGAATCAATAAGCCTCCATTTAGGCCATCATGATATTCAACCAAATATTCCTGCGACCATGATCATTTGCAAGTATGCAAGATGCAACGAATTAGCCAATATCGATTATGCCTGCGATCTTGCCCAAGGGGTAAGGATTCGTATAGATGTACACTCTCCTCTGCTAGAATGGGAAAATATATGATTTTAACTGAGATCGCGAACTGTTATTGAATATTGTGAGCTCAGATAAGAGTGTTCTGATGTTATCAGGGACCTATATGCAGAGATCTTGAACTGAGTGAGAGCCTTTCAGACAGCTTTGTCCAACAAGAGCTGAACTTTTATTCTCTTGTTTTGAGCTGGGTAGATCACCCATTATTAATTCAATTGCAAATCAGTTAACCAAAAATATGGACATGTGTTGCCTCTCACACAGCAGCATATGTAAAGCTCTTGTATTTCAACCTTGGTCACCTATTGATAAGAACGGAGAAAGTCTGATTTATTGACATATCAATTCTGTTCGCGCGAGCTTCTATCTATTGTGCTTCTGCCACCATTTGCTTCTTCAGTAGCATTGAGCTAGCTTTCAAGCGAACCTGGACAAGTTTCATGTCAATATAATAATATAAATACATAAATAGGTCATATCAGTAGAATAGTTCTATATGGAATAAATATACCTTTCAAGGAACACACGGAATCACATTTCCTTCATTTGCCACACCAACCAATACAGCAAGTGCATTTAATCGCTCCCTCTTACACTGGATATCAAGAATAATCTACCTTACAGTAAGCCCTTGATACCACACGATCTCCAGACTTCACATTCATCAAATTTTCCATTATAGAATACTGTCATACCTTAAGAATTTCTGGCTAAACTTCACCAATAAGATTTTCACTAAAGCCAATCAGTTCTCCAGTGTAAGTAGGGCAGTAATGGGACAATGGCAGTATTTCACTATGGAATCACATTTCAAGGAAACCATAGAACGCAAGATCCTTAGATATGAACTCCTTAAGTTCCTCCATCAGGACCCAGATGTTCTTTTCCCACTTGATGAGAAGATCATTCAACATTACACTGTTCAGATTTTTTGTCAACACAACTTGAAGGATTAACCAACATCATCACTTCAGTGATCTCTCGTCAGACTGTCCTTTCTGATCCTATCTATGTTGCTTTTGTACAAGACATCTTTATCAGCATCTTCCTCGGCAGAAACCTCATTTTTCTAAATATTTGAATTTTCTTTCTGTCTTCGGAAAGAAATGGGACTCTGCATCAGCCGATCCTTACTATGCTGCGACAGCACAACAATATAGTCTGATTGAGCTACTCTTCAGAAAAGCTTGGGCATCGTCTTGTCAAGCAACAGAAATTTGAGCCTCAGGTGTCTTGCTGGTGGTGTGAGCAGGGATCCCTGAGACCAGATTTACATGATCAGCTAGTAATAAGAAACAAGTTAAGAACGAGACACTGAACAATAATCATATGCATCTCTTAATTCCAAGGATATGAACTCACCTGAATTTTTTCGGCAATCTCTAGTACATTCAAATCCCTCTCTCAGCAATCGCCTCTCAGTCATAAGTGAGAAACATGAGAATGCTGCAAATTTACACTCTGCTTCCAGGCGTCAACTCGTGCCTAGTCAGTATCTTCCGAGGTCATAATAGACCCTAGGTCACTATGCATATTCTGCTACTCGTCATTTTGCAGCTGCTGACCATGTCGATCCATGTGAAGTGTTAAGAAATGATATCTTCACAATCTTCCCAAATCATGGGATCTACACAAATGTGATCAGAGTTAATTAAACTGATGTATCAGTTAGTTAATTTGTGATCAGAATGTCATGCAAACAAAAACTTGTCAGAAACTTTGATAAGAAACAAAATGTTCCAAAGGTACCAGCTGAACATATAAGCTCATAAGAAACCATCGTGAAATTATATCTTAACTATATTTCTCGATATATCACTTCTTAAAATCACTTAACGATTATGGACGATATTCATGTAACAAAGAACTTGCTCGTTATAGCAGCTGAAAATTTTAAAGCCAAAATAAAGTAAACTGAACCTCATCTTTACTATTTGCACGTGAACATGTAATACTAATTTGGCTTAAATTAGTGGTCCATATCCTGCAGACGAAGCTAGCTTCGGAAAAATTTCTGGCCATGTCAATTTATTTAAGTGCTATGCCAATTCCGATATGTCAAGCGCCCAGCATATTGCATCATACAAAAAAAGGCAATTACATGATTGATGTCATATTGAAAAATCTCTCTAATAAAAGGATAGTGTAAATATAAGAAAAATCAAAACTCTTACCCCTTCCACAATCTCAGGATGGCCGCCTCCAAGCATTAGCAGCACCATTCTATTCTTCCTATGAACCCCTGTATCAGGGTCCTCGCAACATCTATCAATGTCTTTTATTATCACACTGTATAGAAGAGAGCAACATGTATCTCAACCAACAATCTTGAATCCTGAGACAAATAATTTGAACATCCAGGATATGAGCAGGTAATATGGTGCAAAAATAGTTAAAATAAATTGCAGCCAATCATCACTAGCGAGAGGCAGGAAAGACGTAACATAGTTTCCATGAAAATGCTTGCACGACACTCTATACAAGAGTAAAACGGCCCATAACTCCAGAGACATCAGCAAGGTTAATCAAAAACCTCCAAATCAATGAAATATAGACCGACACAACCACAGCGGGTGTTTTCAATCTTAAATTCCAGAAATCCTCTAAATGAAGCATAAGCAAATCAAAGATAAAATGCTAAGTGCAATATGTTAAAATAAAATCTAGGTTGCTATTCCTCACAGAACTGCTATCTAACATAACGAAGCTCCATTACACAAAATATAACATATTTTTTAGTTTAGACCTGCATATAGGCCAAGCCAATATGCACCTCATATCATAGCAGTCGCATCTAATTCAGTACTAGATTTTGCACATATTGCTAATAGGTGTTATGTTACAAAGAAGCAAAAGTATGGATGTAGAACCATCACCATGATGAAGAATGCCAACGTTCTCTTCTGAGTGATCCATTTGTGGATAGCAAATGGTTTCTTAGCTTTACACTGCTCAGGTGGGAAAGACACAATGAAACCTTACATAATATAAGGGTTCCAGTTACTAGAAACTCCATCTCTCCTTTCTCAGTATCTCCAGATAAATACTGATATACCCAAATATTTTTAATTTATAATACATAATAAAATATCTCACCCTAAATGATTCAATGTTTTGGCAAGAGTATCAAGATTCATAGACAGAATATAGAGGAAGCCCCTTGCTTGAGGCGCTAACTCCATCATTTCCAGCTGTTCATCCTCAATAATTCCATAGATTCCTTAGCTATTTCTATAGGCAGTTGCCTTTTCAAGGGCAGCTTTCCTTCTCTCTGATCCTCTTTTCTCCTTGCGAAGCTCTTCTCTTTGCCTCAATTTCTCAGCCTTTATAGAGATAGAACATATGAAATGCAATAAATATTATCAAAATGTCTAATGTACAAAATAAAGCGTACCATCATTGACTTAAAAACTTATTTTAATTCTCTATTTCAGCAAATATTTTCCCTTCGTTCAATTTCACGTTTTCCTCTCGTTTAGTTCTTCCTCTTCACGCTGTCTCTCACGCATCAATCTCTCTCTTCCTTCCTTCTTTCACGATCTTGTCTCTCCATTTCTTTCTTTATTCGCTCCTCATTCTAAAAAAAAGAGAGGGGGAAAGTAGGAATTAGTTTAAAAAATGCAAACTGAGATTGTTATACCTACATATAATGGTATTAATGTAGGCTAAACTAAATTTATCTCGAAATAGACCTTCGTCTAAAGGATATCTGTCTCTCGTACTCTTTCCGGCATCTCTCATCTCATGGGCTTCAACATCCTATGTATTTTTGAATCATCGGCAACCAACACAGTCAAACATAAAAAATGATCATCTTGCAATAATAGAACTATATACTTCCACAGTTGAGCTGAACAAAATTACACTTAGTACTGCGATAGACTCAAAATATACCTTTCGTTTCTTACGATAGCATAGCATTGTTTTAGCAAAAATTGGTCACTAGTAAAGCCTTGGATTTTTCTGCGACCCAACGGTTGGCCCATCAGTGATTAGAGTTCATTCAATTTTCACGGTGTTTGGGTACATCCCGTGGGAGAAACATTGTCATCTCGAGAAGGAGTATATATGATAGGGCTCCCTTTGCCTGTCTGTGTGAGACAAAGAGAATAACTCCGAGTTAAAGTATGGCCATGGTTGGCATGAATTTAGAAGTAGCCGTTTCATGTCCAAGCACATAATTGAGGGCTTCTTGAGGACCTCCATTGAAAGTGATGAGATTGCGCTGACTGTCCAAAAGAAATCCGGTCTAATGCCAAGACTGGTTGGTAAAATTTATATTCAATCAGATGTCCTCGCCATAATAGCCTAGCTAATATAAGGCTCATTTCAATATCAAGCTCAGCCAGCAGTAAATAATATCCCCAGCCAATTCAAATGAAGATAAAACGACAGAACGGCAGGATTTCCACTACTCAACACAATGAGAATAGACACAGACAGGCAGAATATTTGCTTCGGTCAAGAGCATTGACAAGATACTCCACAGTTCAAGACAATAATAGATACTACCAATAGATAAACATCATAAAGACATTAAACTTCTACCAAGAAAACACCTATAGAATCTAAACATGAAACTACAAACACAAAGTCAGCTAATCCAAACCCTAACACTCCTTATCGCTTCTTCTCTATGATATCCTTGTACAAAAGTAGCATATAAATAAATAGTTTAAAGAAGACAAATAATGCAAATTTATCAAAATAATATAAGAAGTCCCTGTATCCTTGTTTCATGCTGGTATACTAGTTGGCCATTCGAAAAAAGATAAAAGCCAAACAGAAAAGAACTAAAGAATGACAGCTATAAACTGCATGAAAACAAGCATTTAAGAAGATACACAAATCATCATAGCTACCTCGCACAGTTCAGACAAGGTTCATTTCTTGAACAAAATTTATACTATATGTTATAGAATAGGAAAACCACCTTGTTTGTTCTGATAATCATGTCTTCCATATGTTTTAACTGTCATAGAAACCAGTCCGCTTCTTGTTCTGTAACTGCTGAGTCAAAAGACATATACCAAAAGTGTATAAGCAAACATGGTGTTGTATGCACTGATCACAAAAAACTTAAACATTATATTTGTTGTTTCAAGCAACTTCTTTTAATCACAAAGAAGCAATCTTAGATGTTGGAAGAGTCAAATTCAAACATTTCTCCACGTGAAATAGAAAGCATATTTATGACAGAAATAGAGCCACTACAGTCAATAAGGGCCTGTTCGATATTATTTTCACCATTTCTTGTATAAACCTTCAAAAATAGATAACAAAGTAAAATGGTAAATCAAATAAAATTGGTTTTCTGATTGGTAAAAATAACTGTTTCGTTCTCAAGGATTTATACCAGGAAACAGTGAAGTGAAAACAGGGAATGAATGGAATTTATTTCATCTTTTGTTTGAAGAAAAAAAATATTTTCTATTTTTCAAAGATTTATACATGAAAT
Source organism: Cicer reticulatum (assembly GCA_002896235.1). NCBI lineage: Eukaryota > Viridiplantae > Streptophyta > Magnoliopsida > Fabales > Fabaceae > Cicer > Cicer reticulatum. The sequence continues at coordinate 7,326 of PGWS01014881.1, forward strand.
AGTTAAAAAAAAAAAATATGCTTTCAATATTTACAAACATAGAACAAATTAAAAACTAGATGGAATTTTCGTAGTTGAAAGTGAAAACAAGAAATAATAATATAAAACATCTTCTAATATCAGACCGGTCTTAAAATGCGAGGAAGATAAGAAAGAAATTCAGATATCTCAAGTTAACTTAAGGGTTAAGAAATATTAACACCCAAGGAGTGTTGACAACTGACATCTTCCAATCACACTCCTATAATTATGATCCGTTAACATTACACTGCAGGTCTCCATACAGAATGTTTAATATGGGACCGCATGTAAATTTTAACATCAAATAGAGTGCTGTTACAAATGTAGTTAAAGAGTATATGTGTTGCTAGTAATTATCAGAGCAATCAAATGTAAGTTAGAGTGTGTTGCTAAGCTAATTACCTTTCAGGCAACCAATTATGCTAAACCGAAACTTGCAGCATATCAGTAACTTTCAGTCACGCGAATATAGGAGCACAAAGATTGTTCTGATCATTATTACCTGTAAGAGTGTATCCCCTACAAATGCTACCATCATACGAGGAGAATGTGGCAATGATATTTTCTCAAATCGGCATATTACCTTAGGAATTTGGTCCAATTCGCTCCTGCAATGGTTCTACCGCTTTATTACCTGATCCTCAACACAGAGCGTATGCTCTAAGCTCCATTTCGAACTTTCGAGGCGATCTCATAATAACCAACCACTCTTGGGCACATTGTCATTCGGGGCTCCATAATGAGGTATACGCTGAACCTGAACCGAATCTGATCCATACTCATTACCATGCTCAGAGCCCAACCTAAGGTCATCCACCGGGGAATCCGGCAAAGGCTCGGGCACTGGCTTCCGTGTCGGCTTTTTGGGGGCAGACTCCTTCTTATCCTTCAACCTCCTATGGCAGAACCACATCTGCAGCTGCCGATCCGTCAATCCTAATTTCTCAGACAACTCTACCCTCACCGGCTCCGAAGGGTAATTGTCCACTAATCAAACCAAAAAACATCACAAAATTAATCAAAACCAAATTGATAATCTTAAAGTTCACAAAAATTAAAAAATTGAATCACACAAAACAAAATAAAATTGACAATTGTGAAATTGAAAAAAAAAAAAAGGGGTGTATTAGTATAAGGAACAAACAGGCATAAGCTTTCTCAAGGGTTTCCAGTTGAAACGGCGTCTTCATCTGGCGCTTGGGTTTGCTCTGCCCTTCGTTCGAAATCGCAATCTTGCTATTGCTTACATCGTTATTATTGTTGTTGTTTTCGTCGCTGTTATCATCAGCGCCACCCCTTTTCCGATCACTGTCTCCCTCTGAACCGGCTTCGCCCTCCATCGACGAAAACCAATCAACAATCGCGAATTCGCTGTTTCTGTTTCACAATTACCTAGAAATCGCAAGAACCCTTAAAAGAAGAAAAAAAACAGAAACTAGGGTTTGGCAAAAAAGAATCGATTTCGTATCTTTATGCTTTCTCTCTCTTAAATCAAAATTCCGTGATACTCAAGCAACGGAAAAGGCAAAACAAGGATTGATATTGATATCGAAATCGAAATAAATAGATGAATAATAGCAACAATAAAACGAGAGAAAAAGAGCGCGTGCATTGAGGAATTGAAAGAAAGATCAACGAAGAGAATAATAGGAAGACGAAGAAAAAGAATAGTTGGAATTTATATAATCGATAAACCACAAATAACCAAATCAACAACAGTTGATATTGACTCTACTTCTACTATAATTCACACAACCTTCATTGTAATATTCCTTTTTTAAATTATTATGTTTATCTTTCCTCGAATTTTTAATCAGATTGTTTTTCTTTTATCTTTTTATTTGTTCTTTTTTTATGAACGAACGGTGTGAGTGAGATAGTGTATATGTTGTTCCTCAAACATGACCTTTCAATAATTTCCAATACAAAACATGCCCTCTTTTGTATTCGGTTTGTATCTTAAATAAATGTGTTGGCGCTTATCTTTATGTTTCAATTTAAAATGCTTTTCGGTTAAGACAAAAGTAGATGATGTTTCTGTGACTGCATGTGTATGTCTTTCCTCCACACTATTTCATTTCGAGGAACATTTTTCGGAGGTTCTTGTCTGGATTTCTATTTTTGCTTTTATTATATTTTTTTTTTTCCTTCTTATATAAATATAAATGGGTTATTTGGTGGAGAATTTGATAGTGTGTGATATTTTTTTGGTTTAACGAAATGATTGGAAATGAACTGAAATAGCTGACTATGCTTCGATTGGTTTTATAAATTTTGGACGCTTTGTTTGGTTAATTTTCATTGATTTTGGATCTTGGGATGTTTCGCGTTTGTGTGTTTGTGGGGCCCGGTTGTTGGCTGCAACTACAATTCCGTTGTTTCTCTGTGAATTTTTTTTATGGAACGTTTGAGTGTGATTGTTAACTAACAAAAATTAACATTTTATAAATTATTAACTAAATTGAGTTAGATGTATACGAATTAATAATTAAATATTAAAACTTATTAAATAAAATATTTGTAAAATAGAGTAAAGTTGTTTGCATCAAAAAAAGGTTTAAAATTGTACTTTTACAATATAATCAAATTTGAAAGCAAAATAAATTTTACTTTTAACACATTTAAGTATGTTAAAATGAATTGCACGCATTTAAAATATATTTTTGATTTATTCAAAAGTGAAACGAGACATACACTAAAATAAGACATACAATATTACATAGTTTACCACACTTTATCTCAATTTAGTATTTGAGTATAGAGGTGACAATTGATTAGATTTAACAAAATTTTGGATACAAATTGACTTGTTAAAAAAAATTATGGTTTTAGCTTGACTTGTTAGTTGTCATCTCTTTTATCTAAGATAGATTTAATTATAATTTTGATTATTCTATTTTTACTATTAACAATACTCAATTTTTTATTTTAAAAGTCACCAATTTTGATTTTTTTTAATTAAACTAAAAAATAATGATTTGACATATTAAATAATTAATGACATTAATATTTATAAAAATTATATATTATTAGATGTATTAATTATTGATAGTCGTGTAATTAATTACAAAAAGAAAACTTTTATTGAAGTTTTAAATTTTGTAGATAAAATTTTATTGTAATTTTATTAGTCATTAATTATTCAATTATCATACAATGTTCATTTATATTTAAAGTATGTCATGTTGTCCTTTTTTAGTTAAAAGATCATAATTAGATGTCAAAATTCTCAAATTTTAAAATAGAACGTTGATTTTATAAATTGGTATAAGAAAACTAAAATTACAATTACACTTTAAAGATATGATAACATTTCTAAAAAATTTGTCCGACTTATTAGTTTGTTCAAAAACTTATTACATATTAATGTGTTTAAATAAACCAACTAACATTTTTTAGTCAATGTTGCATGTGTAATGCAGAATTATAATGTATTTTGTTTGAAGAAGTCTCATTTTTGTGTGTTAAATATCATATTTTTGTGTTAAAATATTATGCATTACTCATCTATATAACATTAAATTATAATGAAAAATGAGATCATATCTTTAAGATTAAGAAAAATAAAAATCCCTCAACCATATTCTAAAACATAAATATAAATTATGATAGTTTAATGATATCTATTTTAATCTTTAATAATTTAAATATAGGAAAAAATCTTTTAAATGAATTTAAGCACTTGATTCTCCCAACACTCTCTTTTTGACTAAATATTTTTTCGGTCGCATCTTCAGTTTTTTTTTATCTTTATATCTTCATTCTCCTCTTTTATTGAATATCTTGATGTCTCTCGTCGTGATTATTATTAATTTTTTTTTCTCCTTAGTATATTTCATGTAAGTACGAGTATATTTCATGTAACCCAAAAGTATGTATATTTTTTTTAACCCTACATCTTCATGAAACATGTGAGCATATTTCATGTAATACATAAAGATGTGATATTAGTTGTAGTTATCTATCCTCATTGATTACACGAATATCTATTTTTTTTTTTTTCTGATGATCTCTTTTTTGTTTTTTGGTTCAAATCTCATATTATAATTTTTTATAATTAATTACTCTAACTATATATATATAGCTAAAATTATAATATAAAAACATATCAATATCTCTAATTAAGAGACAAAATCTTAATTAATATTCTACAAAATATAAATTATAATTAAATATATATGTAAAATCCTAATAATTTTGAATATAAATATAAAAAAAATCTTTCTAAATACATTTAGATATTTATCCTAAAAAAATATGAGTATAGAGATGTCAATAGATTATATTCGACAAACTTTACATACAAATTGGCAAGTTACAAAATATTAAAGTCTTAACTTGACTTTTTACTTGTCATTTATTTTTTTATTTTATTTTAAATATGATGACATTTTTAATAGTCTCGTTTAACTTATCAATCTACCAAAAAACGTATTGCACATTAACGTGTATAAATAAGCTATCTTACTTTTTTTTAGTCAAGACATCTAATTTGTCTTTAAATAAACGATCAAATTAATATACTAGTGAAATTGAGTTCTATTTAAAATAAATTGTAAAATAAAATAAAAAACACT
>PGWS01014902.1:0-12700 GCA_002896235.1 Cicer reticulatum
AATAAGGGGAAGCGGCGGATTCCCCGGAAAACCGCCTTAAAATAGCGAAGGTTCTGGAGGAGCTTTCCACAAACCGTGATTCCTTGGTAAATGTAAATTCGGGGCAAAAGGCGGCCTACGAATTGATTTGATTATCGCCGTGCACGATTGGGAATCAAAGGGACTAGCAGACGTACCATGAGACTTTCTCGTCGTTAGTTTGCTTGCTTTGGTTTGGCTTGTTTCCGGGGAGAGGTGAGCCGCTTACGCTGTGAGGAGACAGGAGCTCTCGAGCTTAGAGAAGTTCCCTAGGCCAGACAGAGGTCTAGGGGGAGTCCGGATAGAGGACTCTTTAAACCGGTGGGCCCGGGAAGGCTTAAGCTTTCGAACTGCGTAACAAAAGCGACTCCTTGTTGGTGTAAGATAGGTGTTGGTCCGATTCACCAATGTAAGTTATAACCTGACGGTGTGGAGAATCTCTCTCGTGACTCAGGATTTATTGATCTTAGAGTGACCCTACCCAACTAACTCTCTCTAAGTAAGAGCTCGCCCTGACTTAGTCTTCTCGATAGGAATGAGAGAAAAGGTCAGTCCTTCTCCTGTGAGAGACTCCGAAGTGGGCTAGAATTTCCCTGTTTCGACGGCTTAGCTTGGTCTTTCTGTGTACCTAGAGTCAGTCTTCCCATAGAGCTTCAAAGATTCTGGTCTGGTTCGAGAAGCCTTATAAAGTCTGATTTTAGGGATCCTTTTTTTAGTAAAGTACCCGTGGGATTCGATTTGCCAACTGATCCGAGGGTCAGGAACGGGAAAAGAAGAATAAGTAGGACAGGCTCGAGGTCAATTCTTTCTTTTAGGAGAGATCCCACCCCCCTTCTTTAGCGCTTGTTCGTAATAAAAGACTTCCTTCTCGTTCTCGGTGAAGGAATCGGAGCAGCTATATAATCAGCATCTTACTCTTTAACGGCAAGCTCAGCAACGATAAGTTTTCCTCTGCTGGAAAGCAGTCCTTCACGGATATGGGAGCTTACTCCGCTGTTGACTGAGTTAGTAAGCCTCTTATGATTTTTGAAACAGAATGGATAGAGAGAAAGCTCCAGGTTTCTTTCTCTTGGGTGTCAACATAGGAATAGGAGCATTGAATGGATGCCTTTCCCTTGTGAATCAGCCAAGTCAGTAGCCTTTATTTTTGCGGGATTGCCTGTTGTGCAAGTATAAGGGCTGGCTTGATTCCAAAAAGAAGCTGGTGTAGCAGCTAAATCATCTGCAGCACAGTAGTACGTATTAGGCGGTCAAATGGATTATCTATTCCTAGGCTCAGGAGCGTAGTAGAGGTCTTTGGTGCTGTGATGCTTTACTAGAGCTTGGCAGCAACCATTTCAAACTGGATACCATAAAGAGGGCAGAGAGGAGGAGTCCGATTATGAATGCTTCGGATTCTTCCCTCTAGCTCTCAAGACTCGGATTGTCAAACAGGATTATATATAAGAAAGCTGTAGCTCGAGCAGAGCGGAGCCTAGCCCTATAGCTATAGGCTATATAATATTATATTTCCTCTGCTTTGAATAGTTAGAATCAAAGTCATTGCTCATTCATTCTGAGGGTAAAGTAGATCGAGAGAGAGAATTGGCTTCTCGAGAATCTGCTGGAGTCAGATCAGTAGGGGAGTTCACACCGGGACTTTCTTAATAGAGAAAGAACCGGGGGAAGGCGATAACGACCCAGGAAATGGTGAAGTACCCAGAGCAGAAGGGGCAAGAAGGGACTGACTTCTTTCTTGACAAGGATCCTGAATAAATCGCACATGCTCCAAGGACTTCACGGAATTAGGAGGCACACTGGTAGGTATACCAAGAGAAATGCGGGTAAGCGACGACGGAAATAACCCCTCCATAAAAGCATGCATTTCCAGACAAGAAGATTTATTGTGGAGGAATTGTCCACATGATGAACCAAACGGAGCGGGCAGAGTTAAGTTACCATTTTAGGAGCAGATGTCCCGGCTGGTAAGGGAAATGAATAAAGAAGCTTCTCCAATTAGGAGGCATGTGTTGAGCATTGTTTCATATCCTTTGGCAGCTGAATTCCAGTTCCATTTCTAGTCAGTTATGGTTCGATGGAGAAGCAGAGAGCATCCTTTACCCTAAGTGTTGGTTAGATCGCCCGAACGAAGGAAGCTGTTTGTCTCGCAATGCCAGAAAGAAGAGAATATCATTTCCAATCGGGAGGAAAGGAAGAGATCTCAGCCCGCCTAGAGTATAGCTTCCAGCTCGCTAAGCAAGACTCCATCCTAAGTAAAGTCAGTCTGAAATGAAGATGCCCATTGCACTATATATAATATGCATTTTCCCTGGTAACACCAAGCCTACAGCTCAGCCGTTGAAGCGACCTCTAAGCCCAAAAAGAGTCGAGGCGCTACCCTACTTGTCAGGGAGAGGGTCTTTGTCCTCGAGGGAAGAAGCGAAGCCAAGCACTTACTAGTATGGACTGTCATGTTACCGAGTTCGTTCCAACGACTACGACTCGACTCTTTTTTCTTTTTTCCATCCTTAGCCCCTCTCGTCTAGAGAACAAACCGCATATTACGGTAGGACTTAAATTTGTAATTAGCCTTTCTGAGCTAGCCATAAGTAGCTCTGGTTGCTGAACTATTGTTGAAGGCTTTCGTAGAATCAGCTCTTATTTGTCTACCGGAGATGCTTATTGCCACTTTCTTTCTTCGCCGAACCCCCTTCCCCTTTGACATGAAAGGGAGATAGAAGAGTTCTTCTACCTTGAGTTAGCCTTAGCCTTAGGGGATAACTCTTCCATCCGGATTTCTATGCTAAGGAGTTTTATATGGCTTTCTTTCGAAGAACGGTTAAGTAATTGTAATTCCGTTGAGGACTTACCCGAAAACAGATGCGCTACAGCGCGTAACCTTGTCTCCCCTACTCCTCTTTCTGGTTATGCCATTACCAATCGCGCGGTGAACCCCCGGCCGCCGCCCCTGACCTAATAAGAACGGATTATTCCTTATGACCAAACAGCGATAGTTTCACGATCCCGGACCAGCAACTTGTGGAGTAGGCATCAAGCTTGCCCAACCTAGACTTGGTAACAGAAGTCCTGCCTACTTGTTAGCTGTAGGAGTCTCGAAACCTCTTCTTTACTGCTTGGAAAGACCAGCTATGATCCCACTAATGGAATGGGACTATAACCATACTCCATGGAAGCACACGTCCTGTAATACCGTCAGTCTCGACCACCAGGATAGCCCTCCACATATCCTGTTCCCTCCTGAGCGCTAACTCTTTGCTAACCTGAAACTATCGGCTTTAAGAAGCTCCTCCTCCTACTGGCTTCAATCAGCCCCATACTGATGAAGGGCTATGCCATCGAAAGAGGTATCACATTGTTACACACCCATTCATCTATTCAGACCTTGTCTTTAAGCTCTTTATCAAAAGCGGCCAAAGCCCAATGTACATTGTTAATACTTGATGAGTAGATGCCCACCTAACCAACGATCCAATGCGCTTTGAGTGGATGAACAGGATCCCTTGTTGGAAGATAAAATCTTCCCAGAGTGCCCTATTACAGATTACAGACGGGCGATCAAGGGTGGAACTATAAACTAGCATTATTGAGTTCGAAGTCTTTTGTTTGAGAAAAGAATGAGAGCAAGTCTCTGAAGTCACCGCTTTAAGATCAAGGTCTAAGAAATGTTTGATGACCATGAATTGACTAGATGCATTCCCGTGCGGTCTTAGACCCGAGTGAACCCCATTACAGGGAGAGATGCATTCAATCCAGGCTTGGCCTATCTCAATCCAATCTCGGATTTACCGGGTAGTTCCTGAGTTAGGAGTTAGAGTTGTAGCGGATAACAGATCTGATATCTTATATAGTTCCTCTTTCCTTGCTTCTTAGTTTGTCTAGGAGCAGGAGTTAGAAGTCATAAGTAGTGGTGAATCCGTGTAGCTGTCAGCTGGTAGTTTGTAACTATCACCCGGTAGTTGCTTTTCGAGAATGATTCTTATCTTATGAAGGTGGTCATGGTATAGCCTTTATGAGAATATTATCTCCCCTAAACTTCAATAGGAATTCTCTCTATCTATTGAATCCGCTGCTGTTGGTCTTGGTGTAGGGATCTGTATCATTCAGCAGAAGTACTCAGGGATGCGAAGACAATTCTGTCCTTATTTAGCTTGAAAGTGGCCATTGCGATCGCGCGTGATCATCTTTCCTGTCCCTGCTAACCACAAACTAAAGCATCATGACTCTTTGGATTCCACATCACACGCCCTAACTCCACGAAGGATTAATAGACACTAATCTTACAAACTTATACTTGTATTCCAATCCTGAAAGAGTAAGAAGTGAATCAAGCAGAAAGATAGAACATGAGTCTTGGAACTTCACCCCTGAGGAGAAAGATCCACCTCAGCTTGTCCTAGAGCTAGCCTCAGACTCAGAAGTTTATGTTAACCATACGGTCTATCAACCGCCTCATTTGCAAGGCTAAGAAGACAATGAAAGAAGAAAGCTGTAAGTATGGCATTACTAAGGATTGATTCTTAGGAGCATAGCTTAGCCGGACTTCGTAGAATAGCACGTATCTGTATAATAGAAGAATAGAGCGGGGTAGCTTTTCCGTAACGGGCTACTACTACGACTTTTGCTTCCGCAGCACGTCGAAGGTCTTCGTCAGGTGTCGGAATCACATTTAGATTGTGGTCTATGAATCAATACCAGATAAAGAAGCAGCGAACAACTGAAAGAATAGAGGGAAGTTGCATTCACACTTCTCTCTTCGTCATTCTAAAGCAAGGAATGAAGTTGATCTTCCCTTAAGGAATTAACAAAGATAGTGCCATTATCTTATATGTCATATTATTTTAAAATAGGCCTGGTTCAACTCGACCGGATGGTGTTTGGCCAAGAGTGACTAGCAACACGGAGTAGGGATGCCTTGAGGAATCGGTATCATCTTCTTCACCGGATGCCACTAAAACTAAATGCTTTAGTGATAACAGCCTTATGATAACATTTATTTCAGCATTCGATTGATAACTAACTTTCTCTTGATACCTATCTTTTAGCGGAATTTCTTGAGTTTAGATGCATTATTTTGTCAGACTCGTTATAAAATATCAGCGTAGATTAACCGGGCTTCTTTCTTTTTCTTGCAATGTAGTTAGTAGGTTGCTGGGATTATCACTGATGTGCTGAGTTCGATTTTATCTTATTTCTTTCTGCATTGAGAGATTTCACCAACTTCGCACTATCGGATCCGACAGGATGAAAGAAAGACAGTGAACCAGAAGTTTTTTACTTATCTTATGATATGAAATGAATTATTAGTTAGATAAACAGATTCACTTCTATGTATATATACGATGATAGCACCAAAAGGCGTTAAGGCTGTCTGACTCCTTCCTCTTCCTTCGCATGAATTCGGGAAAATACCAATCAATCTATTCCGATTTCCCATCAAGCCAGCAAGTCACCCGCTTGAAACGTTCTACTTCCTATATCTATTAGAGTAGAGTATAGCCCGTCTTTGCCGAAGGTGATTCGCAAGCGATGAGGCCCATCTTAAAGTGGGGTCACTCTCCTTTAAAGGTGTCCCTGCTGCACTCTAAGGATGGCATATGATTAACTAGCGCTGCGAGAGAGAGTTAGCCTTGGCTTTGTCATTTCCATCGCTCAATCTCATATCATCAGTTCTACTCTTCCCGAAGCTACTGCCTTAGCCGAAGTGAACCGAGGAAACTATCATAACGGACTTAGTTCTCTTCCGTATAGGGTAGTCTGTATTTAGAAATTGTATTCAGAAGAGGTTGAATAGCCGGAATGAGAGTCGATGCCTTCTTTCTATTCGAATTTCAACCGAAGTAGGATTCGAACCTTACTTTATTCAGATAAACTGATCGCTCTACCAACATAGCCTTCCGGGTGGGCATTAAGACACTTATTGCTAGATCTATATACAACCTTCTGTTATCATGGGTTTTAACCATAAGAGCTACATAACCATGTTGCGTTGGGTTAACCGAGACCAGACATCTGCTTTACATGGCATGGTTGTTCGTCGTGGCGAAGTGGTCCATATTTATACTTAGTACTGTATAACTCATGCGTTGAAAGAAAGCCCTTTACACGCCTTTGAGACACTGAATGAAATCTTTCATAATCCTTTCTTTCTGGCCTTACTATTCTTTTCTTGCAGAGGGGTTGTCGGGTGATTCGAAGAGGTTTTTCCTAGCGTTTGAGGAAAGGTGGAATCGGTTGGTAGGCTTCGGGTTCAGAAGCTAAACGGGTAACTCAGGACTCCGATCAGAGGAGTCTTATTATCGGGAATGGGGCCACTCCAGATCGAAGTACTACGGCGTCGTCTCACCTGACACGGCTAGCCCGCCTTGGTCTTTTGGTAGTGCCAGCTCTACTTAAGCAACAAAGGAGCCCTTACCCAGACTAGAGGACCCAGATAATCAATGTATTCATCGTACCCCTCCCCTTGATTTTGACTTTGAATGAGCCCACTCAATTGAAATAACACCAGTAAGAAAACCAAAGGGAGGGCGGGTGAGTGGGGAAAGAATAGCGTATGAGCATCGAGTAGAGGTGTATATGGCTTCGGTCCCTTCGGCATGTTGCCTTAATGAGAGGTCCCCGCTAAACCAATTAGCTAAGAGCAGGTGAGCCGCAACTCAGTATATTAAAAAGGAATGCTTTCAGTAGAGCTGGACTGAAACTACCATGAGACCCTGACCAAAAAGAGCTTTCTGGAGAGCAAATCTGTAGAAGGTCGTTACCAGGACATTTTTTGAAGCGAACGAAGACTTGAGCTTGAGGTCTTTTGCACATGGCTTCCTTGAAGCCATTTAAATGCGATCTAGAGGCCTTTCTGAACGAACTATTCGGCGGTAGTGGGTTCAGGAAGCTCGAGAACCAGTCCTTTTTAGCTATCTTTTCTCAAAAGTCTTCTCTGGTTAAATGCCTTTGATTCTATATGTAAAAAATTTATCATACATAGAGTGGTGCCAATATCCGTTAAAGGAAAAGGAGGGGACCACTACTCATTCAGGACTGGAGTCTTTCCACGGCAAATCCTTTTTTTAAATCTCATCTTGTTGATTAATCAATTACATGAAAAACTTTCCTTTCTTCGGGGGAAGTCCTAGATATATATGGTATTTATGGACTTAACTCGGAACCTCGCTCACGCCAGTCGTTAGCGCAATAGTAGTCTCAAGTCTTTCATTATCACTAGTTGACTACCTGTTGGGGTTAAACTAAGACAGCTAGCTCCGCCTCAGCTAAAGGAAAAGAGCCATACAATGAATAAGCAAGGTAAGACTCGGTCCTCGAAGTCGGGATAATCTGTTGGGTGGCTTTCAATGCCTTAGTATCTCCTCTGAGCTATAAAGCAAGGATAGCATAACTAGCCATCGGGTGCGCATCATCAGAGTCTATCTCCGTCTCCCACAAAGTTCTCTTGAAAGACATCCTATTGGCGTTAGTAGATTCAAAGCAGAACAACTCAACGTAGCCTATCTGCCCCTGCCATGGGCAACTGTCCTTTCCCGTTGTTATTATATAAATATGATTTTTACTCTCAGGTAAGGTACAAGTGCGCAATTCCTATACATATTTTAAGTAACCATCCCTTGTACCGCTTCCTTTCTCTCTCTGCCCACCGCTCTCCCTGTGGGTCGAGCCTCCTTTCGGTTCAGTCGCCCTCTATAACTAAGTCAGTTGAGCTCTTTCGGCTCCTAGACCAGCTGTGATCTTTCCTCCTGTTGGTTTGCTTACTTAAGATATGCATCGTTAGAGTAAGTCCTTTTTTTTTAGTTAAATTCCGAGCCGGTAAGCCAGACAAAGCAAGTCGAAGTGGGGTCAAACTCTCGATGGCCATAGACCTGAATGGTTGGGGAGTGTGCAGATCACTCCTGAGACTTCTTCCTTCACTATAAGGATCCTCTTTGTTGGTCGAAGCTAGAAGACGGCTGGACGAACTGCTTTTGCATAGGGGGAGTAAGATAGGCTAGGTGCTTTTACTCAACTCGTGAAGGGTTCATTTCTATTAGCAAGACTAAGCGCAAAAACAGAGATAGAAAACCCAGGACCCAAAGTGTTTTCGTGTTATTAGCGTCTAGGCCGAAAAACTCGTGGCTAAGGTCCATGCACACTAGTTCAACGCGCCTCACGTAAAACACACGAACTGAACTAGCAAGATTAGGGTTTGGTTTTAAGACGGCGCAGACTCAGGAAGAGTTTGCTTCAAAGCTAGAAAGGTCTTAATAAGCGCATCTCCAGTACACTGAGCTTACACCTCTAAATTTTCAGCAATTTTTACGAACATATTATTAATTATATAAAAGTAGTAAAGATTTTACAACTAGGGCTTTTCCCAACCATACATGCAAACATAAGAAATAAAAACCCAAACAAGATAGTATAGCATAAGATAGGAGTCTATCTCCAGTAAGCATCCGGAGTAGATCTCCACTTAAAAAGACAAAAGAACACCATACATTAAAACAACACTACTTTGCGTCTACAGACACTTATTAAAAATCTTATAGAAAGAGTCGACGGACCCTTTATGAAGCTTACGCCTACACATAGACAAAACCAGCCACACAACTAAACACAACATTACAACAAAGTAAACAAACAACATATTGAAGTTAAAAAAGAAAAGCAAAAACAAAAGGACTTCTTAGTTGTTTCCCCAGGTCTCCCGCGGGATGATGAGAGGCCGCCCTGATAAGCAGCAATTCGCGCTCTCGGATGAGAAAACCTCCTTTGTTCTTCCAGAGCAGCGAATGCGGTCCCGGAGCTCTTACATGTATCCGTTTCACCAGGACCTCCTCCTCGACAGGAGGCTGTGCTCCCAGAAGGCACCAGGGTTTGCTCCTGCTGGAGCTTTGCGTTCTCTACATTAATAATAGCTTGCTCAATTTGAAAAAGCGTTAAAGTGGTAACTGGTGGATCCATATCTCCCCTTGCTTTGCCAAATAGAGAAAGCAGCTTCTATTTATAGACGTGGAAGCTCTAAGCCAAAAAAAAAAAGAGTCTTTAGTTTTTCGCGGGTAATCGCCACGTGGCTTAATCCCGAAAACTCTTTCAGAAATAGAACAAAAATAATATAGCGCACATCAGAGAAGAGAGTACCCCCCCTTTTATAATATAATAAGAGAGGCCCCCTGCGTCCTTTCTTCATAGATGGAGCAATCCTCACTCGACAGCTCGAAAGCGGCGGATCAGTACAAAACCCACGTGATCCGTATTCGCTTACGTACCAGGCGTGCTTCGTCGTACCCTGACTACTCCTCTTTCACTGGTATTCTACTTGTCTTTTACTGGCTTTTTTGTACCAGGCTTCATGATGAACTCCCTCGGCCAACCCTCACTCGACAGCAGTCCGTCCTAGCGTAGGCGAAAGAAGTAAGCCTCTGCCTCTATCGCTTGATTGAAAGGATCAGACACTATCCCCTACTTTTGACAGCAGCAACGCATTATATTAAAAATATAAGTCAGGTAAACTTGCTTTTGCCGATTGCACTCGGATAGCGGCCTGGGCCGTCCTGGAATGGGAATAAAATGAATTAGATGGACTGGACTTCGATGGGCTTTGTTTGGAAAGCCAGGAAAAGGTGGCATTTCCGGGCTGAAATGGATCTGAATGCTAAACATTGGGCTAACCTTCACTCCAATAGAAATGGGCAAACGAGCAGAAGCATATTTTGTCTGCCATCCCTCAGGGCAAATCCGTGTCATCACAGGCTCTGCTGGGACTGGTAAACCCTATTGCTTGAGGAAATAAAAAATTACTGAAAAAAATTACCAATATGTGGTTTTGTCATACAAAAAGATCCAATTTGTTTGGACTCGTTAGGTTTGGCCCATTACCTTGAGTGAGCCGAACGTGTAACACCTTTTGTTATGAAGATGTGATCTTATCCACCGATGGGTCTTGTTCTAAGCCCAACCCTCTCGTCTAGGTAGGATATCCAGAAACCTTAAATCACGGGAACTTCCCCTTTTTTGTAGACAACCTATGTTGGGCTGACAAGCCCACTATCCTACCTAATAGGGTCCCATCTTGTGTCGGGTTAAGGGCGCTTAGTGGAACCCAATTTCTTCACTTGTAGTCTAGGCTTGCTTTGGCATTGGGCTTCGATATAGCTTGCTTTCCTGGTTTTATGATTAACCTCTGCTCTCCTAATTCAGTCTATAGGCTTAGAATTTTGCCAGAAAGATACCTTTCTTAGCATCCAATTGCTCGACTCGATGGGTACTTCTAGTGGTTTGCCGGAGAAGCTCTTGTATTTCTTTAAGGAGTTGAGTTTGGTTAGTGGCATAGACGCCTCTTAACTCTAAATCGAATATTCAAGAGACTAAAAAGATCGGGAATGCACATCTAAAAGGAGAGGAACTTAACTCCGCAAAAATAAAAAGATAAAACGATAGACAGATAAGAGAAGAATAGCGGGCCAAGCGATCCAATGCTTAACGAATGGACCCAATCCAAGACTTGGAATGCTACCAGAATCGACAGCAGCTCTTCCTTACTACACGATACCGAAATGGCCCTGACCGGGTGTGGCTAAGCCAATACATAATCACCATAAATTAGTGACGAGGGCCTCTCTGCGGCTAGAATAGAAGGTGGTGTACTAGTTCTCAATAAGTATTGGAAGAATCCCATGAACATGTTCATCCAAAGAGGGATTTTAGTTAGTGAAAAAAAGACCTTCTTTTTCTGTTACCTCCTGCCCGCCAGCCCATGCACTTAATAACATAAATATCATAGGAGTAGTTCGCGCTAAGCGAAGCATCAAAGCAGAAGGAGCTTGACACCATTGAATCAAGTGTTGAAAGACTACGTATGAAAATTGAATCCCCAGATGATAGCGGGCCGGGGAACTGAACGATGTTAGCGCAAGGGGCTTTGAATTAAAAGGCAGGTAGCCTCGATAAGCAGGCAGGTTTGGGAAACTAGCACCAGGTTACAGGTCGATGGCATGCGGAATACTCCTCATCGGTGGTAAACCATGGGAATGAGCCATCACCAACCAGCTCCTTCCAATATTTTTATAGTATCTGAATGAAGAAGAATGTCGAGAGAATAGTTCAATGCCAGCGAAATAGCGT
The DNA here is from genome assembly GCA_002896235.1 of Cicer reticulatum. Classification (NCBI taxonomy): domain Eukaryota; kingdom Viridiplantae; phylum Streptophyta; class Magnoliopsida; order Fabales; family Fabaceae; genus Cicer; species Cicer reticulatum. The sequence goes on from PGWS01014902.1 coordinate 11,125, forward strand.
AGGAAGTAACCAAGTTTGAATGGTGGAAGCCAGCAAGGGAAAAAGCATTAGTTTCAGCGAAGCTATTCTTTACCCCTTAATGCGTCAGATAACAGATACTTTCAGGCAAAGGTCGGCTAGCGAACCCCGCTACTCCTTTGTCTTTTTAGAAGGGAAGTCTGAGTAAAAGTCATTGGTGAATCCTCAGTTTGAAAGGCGGATTCACCTTCACCCAGCATCTTTGATTAGAGTCTTCTTATTATCATCTAGCCTTGCGGCTCTGCCGGCCCATCTTCCCTCCATGTTCCCATCGAGGTTCAAGCAATTGGTCATCATTCCTGGCCGGCTGGCCGAGGTCGAGTTCCTCCCTTATTGATAATCTATATGGCTTTCTTCGTCTCTATTATTTTATTTTTCAATAGCCAAAAACTGGACTTTCAGGTCTGCGAGAGGTCAATGTACTAGAGCTCATGCCCAAATAGGGGCTTTCTTTTCTCTTGCATGCGCCTTCCTTCCTCATTCATTCAAATCAAAGGAAGCTTCATCGGGAAGGGATAGGGATGGCGCATTGGCTTGGTTGGCGGCTTGGCTTCGCTATCGCTCATGACTTGGTATAGAGTCCGTGTAGTCGGTGAGTACGAGTACAGCCTATGAAACAGGCTTTGAGTTCCATTACATTGCAAAAAATAATTCCCGCCACTCTCCCTTCCAGTGAACCCCACGTGTCTGCCTCCGGCTTCGAAGCAGTGGGGAAGAAAAGGACTCGGCTTAACTTCACTTGGGTTCGGTTTACCTTGTTACTATTGGAATGATTGAAGTCGCTCTTCTTCCTCTTTGCGTTAGCGACTCTGAGCTCATAGGGAGCTGGGAATTTGCTTGGTTAGCTGGAGAAGGGATAGAGTTGAAAGATCGGATTTAATTAGCTTCTGCCTGTCCTTTCCTGACTCTGTCGATGGTATGCCTGAGATGGCAGTCTTTCTCCTTGGCTTGTACTCGAGATTGCCTTTTTGTTCGAAATCGATATCTTCCTATTGCCTTTGATAAAGGGAACGAAGGAATTCCGTCTGTTGTCACAAGAATTGTTCAAGTTGAATGCGAATAATCGATTGAATCCGATCTTTGAAGACTTGAAGGACTAGTGTCCAATCCCGGCCGATGCAGAGTAGTCCCTTTTGGGATAGATTCTGCTAACCGATTTCGTGGGAGAAAGGCTTGCTAATAAACGGGATCGTTCCCATAGCTCAACCGACTCCTCGGGTTCCTTTTTACTACGCCGTAAATCTTCCGACGTGATAGATTTCCTCAAAGAACGGGAGCATAATAACTCAAACAACTTGTCTCAGGACCTAATAGATCTTGCTTTCAGTCTGGAGAACCAGCGGAAAGCGTTCTTTCGGAGCGCGCTAGGGAACTGCTTGATAAGCAGCTTTTTATGTTGAGCGATATCAACGCATTGTGTCTGAAATTTGGCTAAATGCTCGAAATGAGCGATATCTTCTTTTGGATCACCAGTCTCGTCAAATGTATCAAACTTCGAAGGGACGTAGTCTCGCGGGAACGCTTTCTTGGCCATGCTGTCATCATATGGCCTCTTATA
>PGWS01014918.1:0-11779 GCA_002896235.1 Cicer reticulatum
ACGTGGAGCTTAGTTTACCAACTAAGCAGCACAACACGCTTAACAATCCTCTTTTCTTCATTAAAAAGGAAAATAAGTGGTTTTCAAGAATGGATTAGCTTATTTGCACTCAAAGATAGCTTTTAACCAAAAGCTTATATTAAGCATTTTGATTATACGCTTTTCTGAAATCAAAGTAAGCATCTAAGCACACACAACAATTAGATTACTTATATGCTTAATCTCTCTAGCAACAAATTTTTGAAATAAAATGCTTAATCTTTAGCATTTACACTAAATGCTCACCTCTGATTTTTCCTTGGTTCTATCTCAGCAGCAGGAAATTGTTTCATATTGTATTGTTGAAACGTATTGGCTTTAAGTCGTTTTGCAGCCTATACACATAACAAAGTAAAGCATCATGTGTGCATTCGTGGAAGGAGGGAAGCAAGCCAATAGAAAATCATATAATCACATTATTGAGAGACAGGTAAGTGCACACATCGAAAACTCACCGTAGTTTCAATATGGCAAGCAATCCCTGACTTCACACGCATCAACGTTATTGTATTTCTTCGCCTTCTTGTTCCCTTATAAACATCTTTCCTGACATATGCAACAAAAATGTTATCATTGAAACCAACTCTAAGAAAATAAATTGATTGTTACAATAGAGCCAAGCCACACAGTGAAACTGCAAACTATATTAATGAACCTTAGCCATGCCTAGTTAGACAACCCCTCTTTCTTCAGGATCAGAGAAAACGAGCAATTAGGATCAATTTGAAAGGTTTATAGATTTACCACTGTTCACTCCTCTTGCATTCTTTGGAATGATGCTTAATCATAGTCGTTATTGCAGAAAGTTCTGCTAGTATGAACACTCCTTGCATGCTTCTTTGATTATTTCTCATTATCATATTGCAAAAGTCACATTTTTAACTGCACGGTTTCTTCATAGTGTCACTAGTTTGAAGCAGAATCAGAATCATCATCCCCTCAACACCGCGCTTGGTTTCCATCCTAGAATTCTTAGTGCTCTTATAAGCAAGCTCCCCAGCTGACGTCTTCATACAATCCAAGAAAAAGAGTTTTCGGCCAGAAAATGAGTACCGTAACTCTGAAAATTGTTGTCTGTGTTGTGTACCCTAGTAATGCTTTCTATATTGTTATCATGAACATCGGAATCAGCAAGGAACCAAAGTCATACTCCTTCCATATGATATCCTTGAACTATTATTTAGTTATATATGAATCATATCTCTGCATATACAAGTAAAAGAGAATAAAGAAAGCAGGGATATTGTAACGCTGATGAAGAAAGCCGTATAAAAAGCACTGCATACAAGTTTTACAACATTGCTTATGTTGGAGCAGATTTTTTTGCGTAGATTGTCAGGCTGTTTACTTAAACTATCTCTTCCTCATCATAAGCCTATCACACCAACACAAAATTAACTAGTAGTGTTCATCACTAGGCTCATCAAAATACACGAGAACTGCATTAGAAAGTTCCACTTACAGAGTTAAGACCAGCCGTCGCCTTTTCACTGTGAGATTTCTGGAAATTCGGAAGAGTAGATCAGCAATATCGTATGTTCTGACATAGCATTCATAAGATTGAAAAGGTAGAATCTCAAACTACTTTTAGATTATACTTGAATGCAGTTAAAATGAGATATTGGAAATGTGAAAAATTAAAAATGAGTTCTCACACGCTTACTAAGATGAAATATTCAGAAAAACATGAATCTGCAATATATTTCAGATAAGCTCTCCCAATTTAAGCCGTAATACAATTTAAAAAAACCACAATCCTCAAAATATGAAACTAGATGTATGTGAACAAAACTTTGATGCAATGAGTATAAGAGAATAAGTATCGCCGTCTAACAAGCATAATGACATTAGTCAATGTTCGATTTAAATTGGACACTTATTATACAAAGAGTATGTGAAAAAGAGTATTTTCAGGTATCATTAATACATAAAATTGGGACACATTAAACTCACTTACTACTTTTCTTGATATATGTGAAAAAAACAATGAGAGCTTATAATTAGGAATGAATGGTAGTATATCATATGTGAAAAACAGACAATCTTCTACAAGTATTACTTAATATTGAGTTCTAAATTCTAACCTCATCAAATAATTAGTCATTGACCTTTATCAGTTATTAATACAATAATAATAAGAAGGCATCTATCCAAAATTCCTAGAAAAACATCTCTATCTCCCAATGCATATCACATAAACATTATGCAGCGTTAGTTGGAAAGCATTATTTGCCATATCTAGGAAATAGCTTACCCCATACGCACACCCCATTCTATCTTTAAGCATTCACGTATAACAGAAAATATGTCAAATCTAACTTTTTACAATGGGAATGACTGATAATACTATTTGTTCCTAATCCTAAAAAGGTCAGCTACATTGTTCCAAGTTTCAACCCTTACACAACATTTCGTTTCACATAACTAATAGAATGAGATTGGAAAAAAAAAAAGGGAAAAATAGATTACCGAACAGAACTTACCGTGAACTGGTCTTCAGTTTGGAATCAAATGCCCCAGGAGGAGTGGATCATTCTACACGCAAGCAGTGGACCCATCTTCCCGATAATTCCTGCCTAACTGTTCTTAACGGCAGTTATAGCAGCATGTTACATTCTCACCCTTCAGTTTCAATTCCCGATGGTTTATATCCCGCGCTTGATCGCACCCTTGGGATTAAGGTGGAAAGCTTTACTAGTGTATAGATAATTAGAAAGGATCCGTCTCATAAGGATCCGACCCTTGTCGTACAACCGAGTCTTGCAAAAATGAGCTACTCTCACGATGACTGTCATCCATTCCACCTAGATTTTCTGAAAATGATTCGTACGTCCATAGTCATCATATCTACCAACTGACAAATCACGATTGTAAGCCATGGCTCTCACCTCTTTCGAGTTCCACAATACCTATAGTCACCGTGTTTACTGCTATCCGCAGGAGTCTTCCCAAGTCCACTGCCACGATCCTGGATGACACCACTTGAAACGATCTTGTCGTCCATTGGCATTGGCTTCATCTTTCAACATATCTTTTATCTTTTACCTTCTGTGGCAAAACATCCAGACATTGCTTTTCTGTCAACCCTAACACCTCAGAAATTTCTTTTTTCAATTCCTCCGTCGGATATATTTGTGCTCTGAAGGACAAGACAAAAAAAATTAATTCCAGAAATCAATCATCACTTTGGATAATATTATTAACACGAATATGACAAAAATGTCTCCCTACCAGTATAAATTTCTCCAATCCCTTAAGTTGTGCAGGTGTATTGAGCTTTCTTTTGCATTTTTCTCCCATCGAACTTTATTTTCTTCTGGTGCAAACCACTCGATTCTAAACACCAACCGAGAAGCAGTAAGTTTAGTTCCATGAATATTCAATAAGAAAATAATAAATACAATACATCATAACATCAGGAATATACAACAATCCAGAAACTCCTCTATGCTATATCAACAATCAAATATGAAACCTCATATATGACTATTTGCTAAAATGAGGTACGGATGAATAAATATCGTGAAAAATTTCATAAGAACCAAAAAGCTTATATTTCATATAATATATGAATCAGAAAACTGTTTGACCAAATAACCTATCAGAAAACAATCGTTAAAAAAGAATAACAGTATATCATTAGAGCTGCTCAACAATATAAGATCCTTCACATGCTATAACCCATATCCCACACAACAAGTAGTCCAAGTGTAGATTATGGTCAATGACAACAAACAAACAAACAAAATCCAAATTAGGTTTTCATAACAAAATGTATGAAATACTAATTTCAATTATATGATTCAAATGAATCAAACCCCAGTTACACCCTAGTTTGACTAGCTTTCCCATAACCTAAAACAAAAAAATTAAGTCATTTTCTCATACCCACCATTCCAAACAACCTTCAAAGTAATGTAAACAACCATATGTTGTTCACAACAAAGCTATTATTCAATATCCATTTTCAATGTATAAAATTCGGAATAATTAAACCACATAACAAGAGTCAAAGACCAAATCGATAAGAAAAAAAATTGAAGATTGAAGACAGACCTTCCATTGTGAGAAGAATTCAATATCGTTGTTAGTTTGGGGCTGAAAAGGTAAAAAATGTTTGACTTGACTTAACGGAAAAGCGAGAACCTTTCTTAAGCGAAAGAAAAGAGAGAGATGTTGTGTTAGATTTTATTATGAGGTCTTCAATTGATGCCTTAAAATTCAGGTACGAAATTTTTTGATGAAGGTAGAAGACAAAACGGAGAAGAAGGAACAACGACAACCAACAACAACATTCGTCGTCCGTCGTGTGTTATGTTTTGCTTGTTTCAGATCAACTTTCGTTCACAATCGTCACTTAATAAAATATTTAATGTAATTCATTTTTTTATGATGATGATGATAAAATCAAAAAGTATTTCTTTCCTTTTTGTAATTCATTTTTATATGATGGATATAAAATCAAAATGTATTTGAAATTTAATTAATGTTGATATGAATTTGCATCCCAGAAAAAAATGTTGATATCAATTTGCATCTAACGTATTGGATTGATTCGGTTTTGGAAAAAACAAAGGACTTGAACATGAACAATTAAATTTTGATCAAGTTCACATTTTAAAAAATATAATAATAAGTTTTAATTTTTTTTAAGTTATTAACTTTTTAAAAAATTATAATAAAAAATATAGTACTAAATAAAAAACCATAACTGCAAATATTTTTTAGTATAACATCGTTAATAGATTATTTGATTCAAGTGCTTGGATAATCAATTTTAAATAGTGTGAATTAGGAAATGTTATTTGAAGATGAAAAAAAGTGACTTTTTGGTTTGAATTTGATATTCCATTTCTTTGCATCATTGATTTTGTTTTGTTACATTCATAACTTAATTTTATATGTGAAATTTTTTAATAGTCTTTCATTATTTTATCTATAGCATAATTAATTATAATGCGATGAAAAATATATAATAGTATTATGAAATATGTTTAAGTGGTAGTTGGTATACTACATCACTACTCTTCAAATAGTATTATGAAATATGTTTATCACGGGGTGAACAGTACTCATCCGAGAAAATAAATTAACGATTATTTAATATTTATAGTTTAGATAATAGCTTCAACAATATAGTTCAATAAAAAAAATAATATGTTTTTTAAAGTTCATTTCATCGAATTGAAACTAGTCAAATTATCGTCTCAAACACAAAGATAATAATAACAATTTATATTTATGAGAAACATCGTACATTGTTATTAAAATTTCGAGTTTAGATCACTCATCGTACCTTAAATTTTTCATGTTTAAGCACACAAAATATTTAAATGTAAAATAAATTTGAACAACAACATTAAAAAAGAAATTGATGATAATTAAATAGAAACAAAAAAAATCTACCCTTGTAGACCAACAATTTCCAAGATATTAACAATCGAAACATGGCTCAATTACTACAAATAATTATATATTCAGAAGAGTCGTACAAAAAAGTTTCAGTCTTCCGCATATCATTTTTTATATTCACTATTTTTTTTAAGTGTGTTAAAAATATGTAATTTAATTTAACAAATACCGATTAATAGAACATCAAAATAAAAAGAAGTTTTTGCAAGGCTAAAACTAATGCTATTTTAGAATCCGATTCAACAGTGATATTGTGAAAACTTTATTTCTTAGCTAGATGTAACTTATCATAGATTGCATGAAGATCAACAAGAAAGCGGGTAGATAACCCAACCAAGCTTGAAAAACCAATAAGCCAATCACCATCGTTGTTGTCGATAATGTCGTTGAAATCGAAGTTATTAGGATCCTTCAAAGAGATGTCATCTACATTGATTTTGATGATGTTATATTGAGGAAATGCATGCAATATGTCACACAGACTTGTTAGTAATAGAGGTACCTAGCACATGTAAAAAAGAAGCTAAATTAGTTTGTATTTTCCTAACAACTATTGCCATCTTGAGTCATTTATATCGATTAAACACATTTATATTGGCTCTCAAACAATCAACAGTGATATAAACACACCTACTTGATGATCACATGTTGCATGAATTAATTCATAAAATTGAATTGTGAGATGTTTATTAAGGTTGGAGCATAGAACCGAATAGCATCCAAATATACAAAAGCAAGCCGGACATCCCTAAGTGAATTAAAGTTTCCTCAATACTTTCATCTGTTAATGACATAAAAAATGCCTTACAGGTATCCCTTTACAATTGGAGCCAGCTAAATGTATGATAAGCGAGGTACCAACATCAAGTAATCATTTCATATGATGATAACTTTTATGTAATAGCAATTAGCTAATCCATTTTTGTTTATATTGTTACCATTGATTGATCAATTGTTTAAAATACATAACAAAAAGTTTAATGATCAACGTATCATTCGTTAAAAAAACAAAAATAGGTGGTTTAAATCAATTATGTAATTTCATATGATCTATTTCATTTTATTTTTTAGATGGATTGGTGGTAGGATACACCAACCCACTTTGCAACTCTTAATTATAAATTTACTTAAATAATTTCACATGTATAGATTTTATGTAAATTCAATAAATAATTTATCATATCATCATATTTGGATCCAAAAATATGAATGAGGACTAAAAAATAAATTTTAAAAATAAGAAAAAATTTGTAAGCAATCGAATATAAATTTTAGTGTATTTTTATATTAAAAAGAATTTGTAATTAAAAATATTGTTGTATTTGATTAAGATTTTAAAAAATTACAAATAATTCTTAAGATATTCAAATAAGAACTTCCAATATTTTTCAAGGAGTTAAACAAAATTGATGTTATTTATTTGAGATTTTTCACGATTTAAAAATGACTATTATATTAAAAATAATAATATACAAAAATTTCAAAACTTAAACTATTAGTTTTAGTTTATTGTGCCTATTTCTTTGAATGTAATTGTATACAAAATATTGACTTTTATAGTAATTATATATAAAATGATGAAGGACTATGATATGCTTTCTTTCTCTATATTTTTAAAAATATAATATATTATATAATTTATTTAAATAATAAAATAAAATGTATCACCGCATTCCTCCGCCGTCGGCGACACTAAGTCACTAAACCCTCATTCTCCGATCAAACCCTAACCCAAAACAACCACCAATCTCTCTTCATCACATTTGAATGGCACCACCAACACTTCCACGCCGCTCACCTTTCCCCCTCAAAACCCTCACACATACACCCCCCCTCATCTCACACCTCCCTTCCCCCCCTTCTCTCCCAGACGCATTCTTAATCGACAAACTTCTCTTCCGCTTAAAACAAGGCGATTTCTCTTCCCTCCGTAACTACCTTCTCCGTTCAAACTCATCAACCCTAATCCCTCAACTTCTCCATAAATGTCACCAATTTCCTCTCTTACTTCCCAATCTCATCCAAACCGTTGCTTCCACATCACCAAATCCAACGGTCACCGCTTCTATGGTCCATTTTCTAGTCCAAGCCAAGAACCTTCCAGAAGCTCAATCTCTTCTCCTCAGAATCATCAGAAAAAGCGGCGTTTCGCGCGCTGAGGTTATTGATTCTCTTGTTAATCACAATTCTAACTTGAATGTAGTTGTTTTTGATCTTTTGATAAGAACCTATGTTCAGGCTAGGAAATTAAGGGAAGGTTCTGAGGCATTTAGAATTTTGAGGGAACGAGGTTTTTGTGTTTCGATTAACGCTTGTAATGCTCTTTTAGGTGGAATTGTGAAGGTTGGGTGGGTTGATTTGGCGTGGAAGATTTATGAGGATTTTGTTAGGAGTGGGAATAGTGTGAATGTTTATACTTTGAATATTATGGTTAATGCTTTGTGTAAAGATGGGAAATTGGATCGTGTTGGGGTTTTCATGTCTGGGATGGAGGAGAAAGGGATTTATCCTGATATTGTGACTTATAATACTTTGATTAATGCTTATTGTCGTCGGGGATGTTTCCGAAGCTTTTCGGTTGATGGAGTTATATGGCTGGTAAGGTTGAGCCTGGATTTTTACTTATAATGCTTTGGATAAGGTTTTGTGTAAGGGGGATTATGAGAGAGCAAAAATAGTGTTTAGATGAGTTTGGGATTGGATTGTGTCTGATGCCGCAACTTTTAATCCGTTGTTGGTTGAGAGTTGTAGGAAGGAGATGTTATGTGAGGCCGGAAAGGTTTTATGAATGTTGGGTGTGGAGTTGTTCTGATTTGATTAGCTTTAGCTCGATTGTTGGGGTGTTTTCAAAGGAATGGTGACCTTGGTCGGGCGTGGAAGTAATTTTTGAGAGATGAAAGGTGTTGGGTTGGTTCCTGATACTGTTATTTATACGATTCTTATCATGGGTATTGTAAGATGGTGATGTGACTGGGGCATTGAAAAATGCGGAATGAGATGGTGAGCGGAGGTTGCGTATGGATGTGGTCACGTATAAATACTCTGTTGAATGGATTGTGCCAGGAGGAAAATGCTTGTCGATGCTGATGAACTGTTTAAGGAGATGTGAAAGGGAGTTTTTCCTCTCGATTCTCTACACTCTACCACTCTCATTCATGGCTATTTGCAAGGATGGACAAATGACTAAAGCAACTAGTTTGTTGAGATATGACTCTGAGGAGCCTTAAGCCTGATGTTGTGACGTATAATACCTTGATGGAGGCTTCTGCAAATAGGTGAAATGGAGAAAGCTAAGGATTGTGGTGTGATATGATAAGCCGGGAATATTTCCAACTTTATATCGTTTAGCATTTTGATTAATGGATTTTGTAGCTTAGGGTCTTGTGTCTGAGCATCAGGTTGTGGGATGAATAAAGAGAAAGGTAATTAAGCCCACCCTTGTTAACTTGCACACTATAATAAAGGCTATTTGCGGGCCGGCAATGTGTCAAGGCAAATGATTCTTGAAACAAGATGGTTTGGAAGGAGTTCGTCCTGATTGTGTCACTATAATACTCTTATAAATGGTTTTCTAAGGAAGAAGAACTTTGATAGAGCTTTTTACTTGATTAGTAAATATGGAAGAACAAGGGCTTCTGCCTGATCTCATCACATACAATGCAATTCTTAAGTGGATTTTGTAGGCAAGGCAGAATGCAAGAGGCTGAGATGCTATCGCGTAAGATAGTTGATAAAAGGTTATCAATCCTGATAGATCAACTTACACATTACTAATAAATGGGTATGTTCTCGAACGACAACCTAAAAGAGGCATTCGTGTCCATGATGAAATGCTGCAAAGGGATTTGTGCCAGATGACAAATTCTAGGAATTTACCGTTGCAGCTGCCAGAACATTACAGCCCTTTGTTTTCTTAATTGCTAGATACGGAGGTTGGGCATTCTATTTTAAGTATCATCTAATATTCTTCAGTAATGTTAGTAACATTGATTTTGTATCTCTGTGATGATCTATTCAGATATGTATTTGTTATGTGATATGTCCTATTTGTTAACATCGCCTTTCTTGGTTAGGTTATGGGTCGAAAAATTGCACAACCCTGGTGATGGCATTTTGCCTAACATGTCAGTTGAGCTTAGTTGGTAATATAGAAAATAGACAGTGTATGTTTATTGTAGCATGCATTTGTGAGCCTTTGTGCTGTCCTTTTTCATGCTTGTAACTCAATATTGTATAGGTTTGTAATTGTCGGGCATGATTCATATGTATTTTTTGGTATTATGGGTTAAAATGATATTAATATTGCGACTGTCAAATTTGAACAGAGAATCATTTATGTTTATGGATGCTTGGAAATGCAGGCATCTTGTCTCTAAGTTCTAAGGCTCTAAGCATATGGTTAACGAGGGAGACTCCACTTCTTTCATGAATTTCAGACAAATAGTTTTGTAGTATTTTTAAGATTTTGATTAACTAAACATGGAAAATATAATTTTGGTAAACATAATGGGGGGTGGGACTGCTGGTTAAAGACACTAAATTGCTTTAGTTATTTCATTCTCTTATGAATTAACAGCAAATTGATTTGGCATTTCACATTGGTTCATAGTTTCTATTTTGTTGAAGTGGAAACCTTGAAGTTATTGCAATTATGAAGCATAGCAAGAGAGTTAAAGTATTTCCCCTTGTTCTTGTTCTTGGGAATGATTCTTCATCACTACCAAATATCTGGTTCAGGTTCATTTTAGCTGCAGCTATCCCTAGTTCTGTGCCAATGAAATTGAAAGTTTATTTAGTAGTTATATGCAGAAAATGAAAGGAATTGGCAGTGGCATGAAACACATGCTGCCCTTTTCATAGTTTAAAAAGCAAGCAACAAATCTTTTTCTAAGGTGATTCATATGGGGTTGCTTTCCCAATTTTGAACTCCTTCTGAAAATCTGACGTTTTTTAAAGTCAATTTGTTGGTATGTATCTCACTAGTTAAGAGGGATGTAAGTTTTGTAGCTCATAGATTGACTCGAGCTTCCTCTAATTATTCTTCATTACTTATTCCCTGCTTAGAAATGTGTGCATGTAAGCTGTGCAGGTTTTAGTTCCTTTATGTGCACACACACATGTCAGTTTGCTGATTACAAGAGTGATGTGAAGTTGTGTGATCAATGGTTGAACAATCTGCAGATTATTTCGTGTATCAGAACGGTAAAATCCTTCTGAAGCAAGCTTGAAGGACTTGCGGGGCATCATATTTTTCAATGTTTTAACTTTCTTTCTAAGTAGTTATTGAAAACCGGGCCTGTGATATGAGGTCGACTCTCCAGTGGTTATTGTGTCAAAATACACACATCTCATATGAAAGCAACAACTTGTAATATGGAGATATGGCATGGAAGCCTACATAACCAAAACACTGAAAAGTTATGCTACATCCATTGGTGGCAAAGTTGGGATTTAGATTTTGAATGATCCCATTAATGGCTTTTTTTAAGCAGCCCATTAATGCTTTGTCATGTGGATTTCTGTAAATTGTATTTTTTTTCTATTGATATCAATATTTAAATCTTATGATGCCATAATGATTTTATTGTCGTTGTATATTTTTTAAGATAGAACAAATTATCAGTTAAGTTTAGTATATTGACCAACAATAATGTTTGTTGTAGATCATCGTCGTCATCACCATGTCACTAATGTAAATAAAATGAAACTCTCGAGTCAAACTTAAGATCAGTGGCATTAACCAGCTCATGTTTGACAAAAATATTGATCGATTACAAATGCCAATTTTTTTTTTAAATTTTTTAATTCCTTTTTCTGGATTGGGCCATCTGATCAGGCCCGATTATTTATAATTTCAAGCGCAGGATATATGCTATGGATCAATTAGCCTCCACCATCAATATTCAATGGGGATTCTACCTACCACCCCTACATTTATTTAAACCTGTTATCCCCTCAATCAACATGAAAAATATAATTTTGCACTTTATAAAACCTTCAACGTTTTTAATTTCTCATTTTTTCACCCATCTTTTCAAAAAAATTGAAATTTTCAAACAAGTTTAAATTTTTTAAAAATAGGAATTCTATGAAACTTTCAAATTTTCAAAATGTAATCCTTATTTTGAGAATTTTGAAATTTGGAAACTTTCGAAAATTTCCAAATTTTAAAAATGTAATCCTTATTTTGAAAATTTTAAAATTCGGAAAGTTTCAAAATTTGAAACTTCTGAAACTATCAATTATGAAACTTATGATAAATGGTTAAAAGGGTAAAATTATATTTCCATGTGTCTTGAGGGGTGGCAAGTTTAGGTATGGGGGTGCA
>PGWS01014923.1:0-10212 GCA_002896235.1 Cicer reticulatum
CATCTCAAGTGTTCTGGGCACCCCCTCTTTGCTTATAGACTCCGCACAGAAAAAGCAAGCTTCATCCTTAGATCAGGTGTTCTACGCTTTTCCCAGGCGAAGGGGCATAGACTACTGATAGTAGTCCGCTTTGTAAAAGTCCCATAAAAGCTCACTTCGCGGCAACGACATCCATCCAACGAGTATGCTTCGGTAACATTCCCTGATCTGAAATTTCGTAGTGAGCTGGTTCGGTCTATCCCTTCACTTAACCGAAAGCGTACACTCGATAGGGTTTATTATCAAATGGTTGGTTTATATAGCGCACTCACGCAAGTGCTACCGCTTCATCCTGGTGAGGCATACCCAGCCCTGTAACATTGGCTTTTTGCGTCCTTCTGCCTGCCCTGGGATAGTTGGGCCGGCCTGGTAACTGCGCTTCGATCAAGCTGTTAAACTACTACTTATGGCTTCGGCGAGAAGAAAGGTATGGGCCTTGGTTCGGGTTCGTGTAGCAGACGGACATTAAAGTACGTGTGTAGTCTGCTGGTGAAGCGAAGTAGACGGGTATCCCCTAGATATCGAACGAACTAGCCACTCGTTATTGTAGCAGGCGGCCGTGGGTCTTGCGAGCTTCTTCTGGGCGTATACGAATCTCTCGATTCCTCTATATGTAAGGGAAATAGCAACATCCAAAAGAAAAGGGCATATGGTCGCCGGGACCGCCCTGGACTCTCCCAAACAGTCTTTAGCCTTTTCAGGCTAAGGCTTGAAATGGCGCTCTTAGAATGGCTTGTGCTTCAAGAAACCTAGATGGCTGGAAAAAGGGGCACAGACATGAGAACCACTCTGAGTCTTTATTCCCCGTTATTGAGAGTCCATGCGCTCTTCGTCACTCCTTGGGCACATTCCGAATGACCTATTCGACCCGGAAACAACGCTTTTTGCTTAAGAGAGGGGCCAAACTCAAACTTCATCTTGGAGCTAGAGCATACGTTGAGCCAGCTTTGCCATCTCGGGACCTCCTCTGGGAAATGTTCTCATCTAAGCTTCTTAGTCATCAATGCGGTGAAGGTTATATATAATAAAAAAATCTTTCTGAGAAAGAATCTTTGTTTATGTAGTTATTTAGACATGTGTGGACAAAGAAAGATGTGGTGTTTCAAATGTTTGATTTTAGAGACGCCCCTCGGGATCAGATCAAGAGTTCGCCTCCCTCACGTATCTATTCGTCGTGCGTTTTCGTGGCCATACCATCACATCGACCTCTTTACCTATTCCCTTATGAAAGAAAGAAAAATGAGTCCTTCTATCCCGAATTGCTAGTCTTTACTCCTTTACCCTTCTTATCTGATTATCACTAGTCTCAGGGACATTCTTTACATCTGGCCATTCCTTCTTACCACTTTTTTATGAACTCCTAATGCCGAGATAAGGCATTGGTATTGTATTATTTTGTTTTGCCTGCAAGGGTATAAGAAGAAGTTAAGGAAGCACAGCTTTGGCTTTTCCGGGATCTCTCCTTGGCTTACTGGACTTCCTGCTTGACTTCTTTACCGAATTACCGGATTGCTAGCACAGGAAAGAGGGAGAGAAGGAGTGTAAACAATTTCAAACCTGATTCCCCGCAACAACGTAGCTTTTAACCGAATTCCTTCCTTACAGCAGTAGCTGTAGTAGTAGCAGTGGGAATAGTAGCCAAATAGACTGAATTAGTCTTAGTGCGTAGTAGGATTACTTCGTCACCTTCCCTCTGTCCCTTAACTGCTGACAGCAAGCATTCCTGGGGCAAGTAATCTGTCAAGAATAGAAAAGATAAGTTGCATCCTCCTGGTGGAAGGTTTGAAGGAAATAAATCATCAGCTGTGGGATGCTTAGACGGTACTAGTGCTTGAGTAAGCGGTGCTCCCTTTCTGTTTGCAATTACCGCTGCAGAATAGTCATCCCTAAAAGAAGCTGTTTTCAAATTCAAATAGGTTGCTTTTAGAATAGGTTGTTCTCGAATAAGCTCTTTGAAAGATAACTGAATGCGTTTAGTCCCTTGGGGATGGGTCTGCACTCAGGGGCTCTATTTTTAGCACTTTTGAGGAAGTGAAGACGAATAGTCGACTTTGTTGCCTGCTTGACGGCTTTCATCTCCTGATGTAAGAAAAGGTGTTCTATCGCATTCTTTTAGCTGCAAGGGAACCGTCAGGTTGTAGTGGTTGAAGTAGAGCCAAGCAGCGATGGACTAAGCGAGTCAAATAACGCTGGTGCGAACCATGTTGGATGACGGGTGAGGGTGAGAAAGCAGTCCTGCTCTGCTGCCCTGTGTTTAAGCAAAGTGAGTTTACTTCGTTTCAGGCCAGGCCATGTTATTCAGTCTCATGGAACTAAACTCTTAGATGCAGCATGCAGCCGCCTCCACCCATCGGCACATCCGCCCCGCTTAGCCGCATTGTTCATCTTGAAAGGGAGCCGCGAGGTGCTGTCATGTCAAGCCCAAGGTTCGTTCTACTGCTGTCAAATTTCTGCCATTTACACGGGGGTTCTTCTTGCAACGATCTTCGTTTCTTCAGGAATGGTGTCGGTCAATTGGTGTATAGGCCATCTCGGTCCAGTTTAGAATTGACCTCTATTTTAAATCCCGCTTCCTTGTTAGCTGGGAAACCCCTCCTCTATGAAGCAGAGAATGATCGATCGAAGACTGAGAAGATAGAATAATATGTTTTAAGCATCGGTTGCGACATCGAATGAGACTTATCCAGGGAGCAAAGGGAAAAGGGAAGACCGAGTGGGATCCAGGAAACTAGCGGACTGATCACTAATAAGGCTCTGTCCATCTGAGGAGGAATGCTGCTAAGAGCGGATATGCCCCATCTCTCGAGAGAAAAGTCCCTAAAGTATTCCTCCAACAGGGTAATTCGTCGAAAAGACTAGCATCGTCTTTGTCACAAAGATGTGAAACTTCGATATAGAAGCTCTTTCGCCACTAGTAAGCGGGTTTAACCTCTCCTTTGTTCACTCGTGTCCCTTACCAAAACAAAACGTTCAGGCAGCACTGCAAAGGCATAAGAAAGCATATAAGATAGGCTCCAACCAAAAAATAAAAATAAAGAAGGAAACTAATGCTAATGGATCTGTTTTTCTAGATGACATAGCCCTTGAAAGCCCTATTAGAAGCAGGAGAGGATTGGGGGAAAACTAGAGGGGAGAGCTATTGAGTCACTACCTAAGAATATATCCTTTTAGCTTACAGAGGATAAAAAAGAGATTTATGAAAGCGCTACGATATAACTCTTCGAGGCATAGCGACCTTCTTTAAGCCATATTGACGCCGTGTCAAAGACTCTTTATTCTAGGTTAGCTCTCGAGTAAGCGAGAAATAAAGCATTCTTCGCTCCCATGAAAACAAGTAAGTATATCTTTAGTGAGCAAGAAGAATAGAATGCTCAACATCACACAGGATGTACCTTATCCCTTTGGCCAGTCCAGTCCCTCTTTAGCATCTCAAGAATTCGCGCTGTTCATAAAACATAAAAAGAGTAGGTGTCTTGGTTTGCGCAATTGAAGAATAAAATTAAGGGCTTGTTCTCAGATGCCCATAAATTGCCCATTTGCAAAAGCACTAGGCATAGAAGGAGCTGTTATGAAGAGTTTGTGCAAGTGACATTTTTCAACTAAAACGATAAATAAGCCAAAAAGCGCACTTTAGATATACTATACTCTAGCTTTAGAGTTATAGGCTGCGACGGTGGAAGTAGAGGTTTAGGCTTGCCCCTGCTAGACTTTGCCTGCCATCTTACTAGAAGAAATCTTCCTAGTTTCAAAGGTGCCTTTGTAGCAAGAAGGAGCATCGACTGTGAGGGAATGGTCTCTTGCAAAGAATATAGGGAGGTATTGCCCATACATAGGTGCTGTGCTCATGCCCATGCCATGGGCAATGCCGCAAAAGTTCAGGGACGGCCGTAGCTACAGGTTATTATTTTTTTTTTAAGATTACATGCTTCCACAAACAGAAGCCCTGATACGAACTGGGCCGGTCTTTCATATGTTTCTAACAGCCAGACAAAAGCATTCCCACTACGGTGGAAGAGATGATTCGGGCCAACCAACTAGAGGACAAGGTCAAGCAAAGTCATTGGAAAAACCTGACGTGGGCTCGCAATAGGCCCAGCCCAGCCGAAAAGCTTTGGTATAGGAAATAAATAACCTAGCTGTGGAGGGGTCCCCGCGCTAAGACTTTGCACTTGGCTAGTTCGCGTGGATCACTCATCTCTCAACGTGATTCCACTCCATGATGATCGAAGGCTTTGGTGAGGAAAATAATTCCATTCCGTCCTATGCCCTGGGTCTTGGTCTTTATCAAGGCTATTTGAACTAATCCGAATCATAAAAAGAAGAGGGGGTTTTTAGGCTGTGACAAGGTCCAAAAGAGATAAGTCTAGCGGGAAGAAGGGCGAAAAAAGAGAGAGCGTGACTCGTATTCTTATATTAGAATATAGATATATCTAAATAGAATAAAGAATTCTCAGTCTTGTTCGCCACAAGGAGGAAGCTAGCCTATGTGGAAGAAAGCATATTCAACACAAATAGTTCGTCTTCTTAGTGCTTCTCTCTTTTCAGCGGAACACAGAAAGATATCCTATACTAGGCCATAAGAAACTGCGTCTTATGGTCCGGTCCATAGTTAGACCTTCCCCAATCCTCTCGTGACGATCCTGGTATACTAGAATGTAGGCCTTTAGCTCCTTATCATTAGCTCTTACGCTTTCATTTAAGGTCATTATAAAAAGCCAGCCCTTGAAAAGACATATGCAAACCCATAGACATAGACAAGCTGGAGAGACAGGCATAGGACTACCAAAAGCTCACTACAATCTACAATCGGGATCCCTAAATGCCTATTGGATTGGATGACAGACAGGGACCATATCGATTGCCTCGTATAGAACCAACCCCAAAAAAGGTCACTGGAAATGGCTGCCTCACTGCGTGGACTCCTACCATCGAAGCAAACTAGCCTGGCCCAACATGTAAACTTTCTCCATGAAATGGGCTTTACCCTATGATTGCCGGCTGACAAAAAAGAGGTAAAGATTGAAACATTCCTTATTTGGTTTGCCTATCTCTTTGCCTTTCCATTTCTATCTTTCTCTCAGAATCAGAAAGCCTGCTTCGCTTCCCAAGAGATTTAGGGAAAAGGGCCTTGTCGGCCACCGCTTGCTGACGACGGAACGCATCGTCAATTAAAGGGTCCTCGCGTTGGACTTAGTTGGAAAGGTAGGTGTTCGGCATGTCCCTTGGTTGCGAACTTTTTTAGTAGGGCGGGTGGCTTTGGAGATCCCATTCCTAACGTTTACCGTTGTCCCCAGACTTAACCCTTCCAACACTTTTATACTTATTTATTTCAATAGTAAGGCGTGTCCCTGTCTCCAACAAGTGTGTGATCCACTGATTCACTGAGTGACTCTTTCTTACCGCGGCAGTCCCTATCTCTTAAAGCCCTATCAGACAGACTTCCTCCCTCGAGAAGGGACTGCCTTCCAAGACGGACTCCATGTGATCCCCTGACACATGGGGATGGAGCCAATCCGAGGTACATAGGTACGAATTAGACTCTCCCAGTCGGCAGTTATGTCATTAACGACATCTACCATCTGATCAGAGTCCGTCGGAGTCACTATTGATTCTACTAGTTTATTAGTCAATCTCTTGGCTAAGGGTATAGCCCTTGCAAGAGTGAAGAATGATAAGTAGAGTTTCACTAGTAAGTCGGACGTCTCATCTTTCCGACTTTACTACGATGGAAAGACGGGATAATCCTAGGATACCCCGACCTCGTCAACGAGACAGGAAAAGGCAAGAGGCCTGTTTTCCGGGGCATAAGCTTGCTGCAATGACACAGCACATTTAAGTAAAGCGCAGTGAACAAGAAACCAGATTTCCGGACAAGCCTGATCACCTCCTTAGCAAACAAGTGCGCTCCGACACAGAGCTCTTTGTTGAGACCATCGGTCACTACCAAGATGACTCGATTAAGAACCATATTTAAGTAGTGGAAGACCTTCCAGGATCTTCTGCCACTTAATGGCCTTAAGTCGGGAACAACTTGTCAAACAGGGTAAGGTGTCATTTCAAGAATTTATGTAACCTTCCTGGTCCTGGTTGGGAGCTTGTCTCGACAGGACACGACCAAGTGAGCTAACAGGGGGTTTAGAGCTCCTCTTTTCAAGGAGACTCATCCACACCTGCGCCCTTTTAATATGATGAGGAGAAGAGGGGCCGCCGCGCGTTGGCTCCGGGTCACCCTAACGCTACACCTCACTTGCTCCGTCCAAGAAGCCGTCTAACCTAAGGTAACTATTCGGAGAATAGGTTGTAACACCGGATATTCCGTATTAGTTGATGCAACTCTGACTAAGGTGGATCTGGATATGATATTGAACCATAAAGCAAAGCGGATACTGACTTCGAAAGTGCTCTTAATCACTTCTTTCTTGGCCTTCTCTTCAATCCAATAGCAAGAAAAAGGTAGAGGAAGACAAACTAATGTCAAAGCTTTCATGCTTACTTTACCCCTACTTCCTACATTGCCTGATCTTTAATGCTTGCTTGGAGAGCGAGAATCCTGTAAGCGGTAAAACCAGTAATGAGCAGCGGAAAAGGCCGACAACACCTGCTTTTCCGTCTTGCCTTTGTTTGCTACTTGAGAGAATGCCTTGGACCGAGACCGGGAAAGCAGCTCTTCCCCCTCATCTCATCTCATTAGCAAGAAAACCGCTTTAATCCATACTTTAAGTAAAGCACGTACTTTATTCATCTTTTGTATTCTTATTCAACGCTTCCGAAAAAAAAGCGTTATCTTGTCATAGCCCTTCAAACTGAGAATTGCTTGCATGTCAGCGCTTGTCGTACCGAAACAGACTGACTTGCTTGCATCCCCATTTTGATTGCTTCAGTCTCTCCTCTTGCTTAGCCATTATGGTACAGTTCGAGTATCTAATCCTCGTGATCAGCGTGACTTCCCCTTTCATTTACTTTTGATCTTATCTCTCTCATCTTCTAATCCTGATGCAAAAAACTCTACGTAGGAAGATTCTATGAATATCCCCTCTCCATTCCAATAGTAAAGACTCTTCTCAAAATACGCACAGTTTGCCTGACTTAACCACAAGCCGATTTTCAGTGTGCTAATTCAAAGACCTTCTTTGTTAAAGCAGAGTATGCCCATATGGTGCCCCGAGGATTAGATCAAGATATATGGGCTCAACATAGATTAGCCTAATATATCAAGGATCCCATTACCAGGCTTAATATATCGCGATCCTAGACGTATAGCTATCTACTCTATCTTTTAACTTTCATAATCACTAGTCAGCTTCGTCCCCTTTTCCTACTTTCTTTGCTGCAATTAGAATGTGGCATTTGGCCTAGATTCCAGTCCGTTCGTTCAAGTTACTTAAAAACCTGCCTCTCTTCATTTGCTGCAGGTGGAAATGGGCCTTGGTTTCCGCTGGCCTGATTAGTAGTCAGAACTGAGATTCTACCTGTCTCCGAGGGGCTGAGACACTGCCTCGGCAAACATTCTCTACGGCATAAAGAAGAGCGTAACATTTCCTTAAGCATAGTCGCACAATGCTTCATTCTCAGGTCAGACGGTTCTAGCCTCCATGTAAACCGTCCTAATGGACTTAGAAAAAGCTCTTCTGCATTTTTATCGATTTGAACTAGATTGGGCCGTTTTTACTCACTTCTTTGCGTTCAATAGGGCATAAGACTTCCCGCTCTCACCACGCTGCAGTAACGTCATTAGTCTCATGATAGGCCATAAATGCAGTGACCTTTTTTTCTATGGCCAAAACTCCATGACAAGGATAAACAGGGTGTAATCCCGGATTGTCTATCATAATAGACGCGTACGTTCTTGAGCTTCGCAGGCCATCATGCATCGCTCTCAACCTCGGTATTGCCTACCAGCTTACATAGCTCAAGCAATAGAAGTTTAGAAATCTTCAATAAGTCACCCACTGACGCTCGCTTCAGACCTTAAGCTGGTCCGTACTTGGCCCAACAAAGAGTATTATATGAGTTGAACCTTATGAACCACTACTCTGAGAATTTATGGGACTTGATTGTGTCTCTCATGCGACCTCTCATCCTAGTCCTGCTCATAGTAAGATTGTACGTTCGTAAAAGCTACTCACATCTCTATCCTTAATCTTTGTGCTAGGTTACTGGCCCCATATAATGCACAGTGCACACCTCTCGAACGAGATCCCTCAGACATCATCACTCCCCTGTCTTCTTTGGGTATTAGGTGTATGCAAGTTACATGTGACGTGAGTTATGATAGCTCTCAGCATAATAAATATAATAAAAATTATTTTTATATATATTATTATTTTAAGATAATGAGAGCACTGCTAGAAAGATAAAGATGGCGATAAGAGATTCGTTTCTGTCTTTCTTCACTTCTGATCTTATCTATGATATTAACTTGAACTTGAAGACGAGTCTTATTCATAACTAGAATAGCAGATCGAAAGAAGCATAGGTACACTTAACACTACACCCATCCAGATAATACTACTCTTATCGGAACCCAGCTTCTCATTTGTTTTTAGCGATAAAGATTGAAGTTGCTCTTACACTTACTAATTAAGTATAATTTATTATTTTTTTCATATGAAAGAAGGAGAAAGGGGGCTGCTACTGCAACCAAGCAATTAAGGTGCAGACGCTCTACGATGCAATCAGACAATGAGGAGCGGACTCTCTTTCTCTAAGGACACATTCCTCATTTTTTCCACCCTCCGTGGAGGGAGTACCATGTAGTTAGGAAGATGATCGATTGCCTAAAGCATGTCTACTTAAGATCCTATCCTTGATGGTGATCAAGATATCCCAAGAAGAGAGACCTGACGTCGCTGCCTTTAACTAGAAAGAGAAGGAAAGAAGACACTTACTATTAAAACCCGAAAGACTACCGCTTGATTTCTCTCTGTCTCACAGCATGACTCACCCACCTTTCCATCCCCCTCAAAGATCCACCCCGATCGATGAATACTTGAACCGAATCGCAGGTATCAAACTACTTTGGAGAGTTCAATCCTCAGGCAAGCCAAAGGAAGGACGGGATAAGCTCCAAGACAGGCTGAAGCAGAGTAAGGATTAGACGAGACAAGGAAGCAAAGGAGAAAAGAAAAATCGGAATAGGAATGAGAGTAAACGGTTTGAACGAACGGTAGAGACCCAACTCTGTATACTTACCGGAAGCAGGGCATTCCACCGATTCCACTTAGGGAGAAAGCCTTTCCCGTATCTATTTGAACCTGATCTGCAAATTTAGATCCGGTAGACTTGGTAAGGTAAAAGGGCCCCGACTTATTTGATTTCCAGAATTAGAGTTCGACCGCAGCTGCCCCTTTTTTGTTTTGGGGGGATCAAGTTCCTTGCCAACTATCGACCCCGATCTCTTTTCATTTCTTTTGGGTATTACTAGCCTAGCCTTCGTCAATCACACTAAAGCAGAGCACCGCAAGGCCCCCTTAATTAAGGGTTAGGTTAGTCAACCCGGCCCGAGACGCGTTCGTTGACAAAACCGCCGTAGGAATGGAGACCTTTCAATAGAGCGGAGGCGAACTGATCAACGAGAAAGAGGCCCTACTCACTACAAACGAATACACCACAAGATCGAACTGCACTCATGCCTCTCCCGCATCAAGTTGACCGACCCCCTAAGTAGTTCTTCTATCAATCATGTACGTAGGTAGGGTCCTCCATTCTTATTGGTATATCATGAAAAAAGAAAGCCATTTGCACCAGGCGCACAGCGCTTTCCCTTGCCTAGATGTTCGCCTTTCTAAGTCAAGTAATGGTGACCCGCCGAAGACTGGAGCCTCATAACATGTTGACGAAGACCCCCGAACTGAGGGTTCGATCAGTAGAGGGGACGACTTAGCCTCCCCGGAAGAAGAATAGCCCCGCTCTCTAGCCGACTGATCCCGTTGATCATATAACTGGGAGGGAACGTGTCACATTAGAGGTGAACGATCAGAGATGTCCGATAATTACCACGATGAGGCTGGTCCCTCTTTTATTTTAGTAGACTAAGCTATGAATATGAATGAATGCCGGGCTCTTTCTTTCACTGCTAACCCCAAGAAGTTTCTTAATGCTGATATTTTCTGTTTCGTCGAGCCCCGAGCTTGTGGTCCTCCTTTGAGTGTGGGTTCCATTGGATGAATCTCT
>PGWS01014940.1:0-10674 GCA_002896235.1 Cicer reticulatum
GGTGGCTCTTATGACGGCTGATGATGTTAAGAAGACAATCTTTCTAAAGGCAAACAAATAAGGCACAAGGACCTGACGGTTTTACTGCTGAATTCTTTCAATCCAGCTGCGAGCATTGTGGGGAAAAGAGTTTACCAAAGCTATCCTTGAAATTTCTTCTCTTCCTTCAAGCCGCACAGGCCAGCCGATTATCTCAATGTGAATGTGCCATTTATACGGAAAATTTGAACAAATCACTATTTCCCTCTTTAGTGACAGTTCAATCCTGCCAGTGAGCGTTTTCTCGGTCTTTTTGCGTGAAGCTTAATTTTAGCCCTTACCTTAAACTGGCATCAAAATCTGACAGTTGATCATTTTCCCCGTCTTTTTGGCATAATCTAAACGACAAAGTCGATCAGAAGGCTTACGCACCCTGGGTAACGACGATATGAGTTCGCTTCGCACCTTGCCAGGGGAGAGGGCACTTTCAGGAAAGATCCGATGCAGCTACTATCAGAGATAAGCTTGCCAGCCCGGCAAGTGAGAGGAAAGAGTAGCTCGCTTGCCAGCGAAGCTGAAATTCTACAGTGGTTCAGTTCTGATCGTTGCAATCCGAAGAAAGGATACGGAGGATTTTATACAAATAAGCTTCCCTAATCACGAAGCTAAGCCTCAGGAAGAGGCGTAGCGAAACAAATCCTTTAACAGCAAGCAAAACTTCGGATGGAAACCCTTATCTTAATAGGGAGGTGGGCCAAGAATCATCGCTCCAAGATAAATGCCCAATCAATTGAATTCATACCAGGAATCTCCCTCCTTATTCCTTATGCAGTGCCCTGAGTTAGCTGTTGTCAGAATTAGAAGCTCACACCGGGAAATTTATTCTTTATAGAACCCAGGTGAAAGGCGATCGGCCAGCGAGGAATTAGCCAATAGAGAGGGAAAGCTCCCAACCCAAGTGCAAGTGCCATCTAAAATTAAGCTGTTGGAGGATATCCTCTGCTATTGACGAAGCAGTTATTGGACTCCGCTTGGCTCGGCTGGTCTCACTGGAACTCAGGCGTTGGAGAAGAAGGGCTTACTATAGACTAGAGGGATGAGCCTTCTCATACCCAGTTAAACTGATTTAAGGAAAGTCCCGGAGCGGATAAAGCGATCTTACTTATGAATGAAGCAGGGGAAAGCAGGACTGACTATCTTGCCGCTGCTAGTCTATTTGGGAGAGTTGTTTGTTTACTGAATGCCATGCTGCTGGGTACTGAGTATTAATACTAGAGCTGTATTCGTACTCTTTGACTTACTGACTTTAGGCACTGAATGACATAGAAATCCCGTTCGTCACCCTCAGACTTGAAAACGACTAAGCTTTTTGCCTTGCGACTTGCCTCTCTCACTCAAGATAAGGTCAGGTGATCCCTTTCTGTCTCCTTCTCAGTTAGTCCAATAAGTCCCTTCCCTTTCTCCGAATCAATAAGCCCCTGATCCCTTTCTTTGTCTTTCATCCTCCCTGAACTGAATAAGTAAGGCCCCGTTTTTTTCTAATAAAAAAAGAAAGGGCGAAGCCGCCCATTTGAAGTGGCCGCAAGGCCTTTATGATATAGTAAGAAGAAATACGTTTAAAGGTTACGAAGTTAAGGTCTTCAGCTGGTTAAGGAAGCTCAGGTTTTGAAATCGCTTAGCATTAATTAAGTAGTAGTGAGGCGTCGGTACGGAGCCTTCCGCTGTGGGACCATACTACGCAAAGGTAGAACACCATAGAAACTTCGCTGACTTTATAATAAACCTTGATTTCGCTACGCTCGATAAGAAACCCGGAAATAGCGGAAATCGGTTCGTGTTCCGCTTCCAAACAAAGTCAGTCGTCTTGCCCAAGTGTGAAGGACGACTCTCCATGTTCCATTCCTTCTTACTTGACTTTCTCGGGTCAACCCAACCCGAAGGAAGAAGAGGGTCAGCAAACAGCGGTCCACTTTGTACATTGCGAGGCAGAACCAATCGGGCCAATTTTAGAAAAGGAAGGGCACTTTTATCACCGAAGGGGCAGTAGAAAATAAGGAGGCGGGAAGCTACCGCTTCTAGAATGCAAAGCTTATCCTTTACTTTTTTAGAGCGCGACCGCTATTGAAAAAAAAGGTTTATGGATGAAGTAATCGGCCAGTGACAAATGATTACGGTTGCGGAAACCGAGAAATCGGGACCGTCGGTTACCTTTTGAATCAAAGTAGCGCGAGTTACTTGACGTACAAGGGGGAGAAAGCTCGTAGACAGCTTCGCGTCCTCGCCGCTTCTTTCTGGCGACTAGCTTATCAAGGGGTGCTGGAAGCAAGCTACCCTCAGCATCGGTAAAATCCCTATCAATAATAGGCCCGAATGGTGGGGAAGGAGGCCCCCCCTACTTCAATGGAAAGGGGGGAATCGCCGTTATCACAGCCGCTCCTCTACAATCTAAACTACCTTTCGAGCCAAACATGAGTATCTCACGAACGAAGAACAGAGAATGCGTAGTGATAGAAGACGAAAACCAACCAACCCACTTGTGCCGATCGGAACGATTGAAGAAAGAAAGAGAATGGTTGGCCCCTTTCGCCCAGGGCATCCGTCGGAGAACTATGTCGGGACAGGGGTGAGAACCTTCCGTGTGTTACGCCCTTTAAGTGTTGGTTCTTCTTAGATATGGAGATAGATCCAGATAGAGATCTATATCTTTCTATCTATCGATAGATAGATATATTGAGATATATTATGATCTGGTTCAAGATCTATGAACAAGAGAGATCCCTAAAGATCCATTTGATAAAAGAGAGAATAGATAGGGCCGACCGGCTGAAGAAAGCGCTTACGCGCCCCTGCAATCTTCTAAAGCAAGAAGCGAGAAAATTGACTTTGAGAAAAAAGCTCCTTAGCACAAGCACTATGTAAAGAAACCTACCTTTTGACAACCTTACTAATAAAAGGGGAAAGTCAAGCATGCGAAGAAAGCTCGAAGAGCTTCCCTTATATATATTATAGAAAGGTTGTAGAAAAGGGCTTCCCCACACCATCGATAAAGTAGGGGCTTTCAAAGCTAGCTTGTAGTTTAGGGGTGCGCAGGGAACCCTATACAAGAGGCTAGCGTGCAATGGCTTTCTCTGATGGGGGCTCGCCTTCAAACAGCGGAGCTTGCTGTCTACTAAACGAGCCTTCACTGCCCGCCCGGCCCCTATCTTTAATCTTAAGTCAAGTGAAGTCAAATCAATGAAGTGAACAGCCCAACCTCTTGTTTGAAGCTTTGCTTCCCCTAATTCCAAAAAACAAGAAATATACTAGCTACTACTATAGTTATAGTATAGAAAAAGCTTCTCTTTGATAGCGGTCATAGGGGGGTTCAGAAAGAATCTTATCGTAGATAGAGACTAAAACCTGTGCGGGGTAGGGGCGGATGTAAGCCAAGTGGATCAAGGCAGTGGATTGTGAATCCACCACGCGCGGGTTCAATCCCGTCGTTCGCCCATCAATTGGAGCGGGTGGCAACATGCAAAATACCCGAGACCGGATTCGGGCTTTGGACGACCTCCAGAGGCTCTGCTCCTCGAGCGGCAAGAATCCTACCAGGAATTCCATTCCTCTTCCGCGTCACGCCGGAGTTCCTGGTCAGCTTCTCTCCTCCAGCAGTGACAACGACAGTGACGCCATTAGGACGCCATCGTTCAGCGCGTTCCATATTTGCCAGCCGTCGGGAAGGTTCACGGCGTCATGAACATCGGTGCCATGGTGTTAGAGGGTTCAACACCGCTCGTACATACAAAAGTCTTAGTAGCCTGATGCTTGTGGCGTGACATCGAAAAGTGCTGCACGCCCCATATAAATATAAAATTAAAAAAAGAAAAAGAAAATCGGCAAATCGACCGTTTCACTTAGCGTACTGAAATCTCTCGCGAATTCTAAACCGGCGCTATCTTGCTGCTGGATATTTTTGATCAATAGAACAGGAAGAGGAGGATTTCTAGAAAAGCATAGACTCGATCTACTTCAACAGCAGTAACTTCACCACCTGAAGGAAGATGAGTACTTTTTTCGGAAATAAGTTTAACTCAACTCATCCCTTAGTTTGGAGGCTTAGCTGAAGTTAAGCTCTTTGATTGAGGATTGGGTAAGAGATGGACTTGAAGACTTCGAGCACTTCCGGGTTCCCCTAGGTCTATTAGACCACCATAACTCATAGACCAATAGAAGACTTAGACATTTATTCTTTTTTATTTTACGAGGTACAAAGCAAGAACCAAAAGCATTGAAGCGAATCAAGCAAGATAAAAAACCGGAAAAGGTTCTAGATCTCCTGGAAAAATAGGAAAACATAGCCTACTTACTTGGCCTACTCAAGAGCCAGACAAAGAAGAAAAAGCAAGAGGTTTGAGTGAGACAGCAAGAACGTCAGCTCACCCAAGGAAGGACGAAGGAAGAGCTTTGAAATCCTCATCAAGTGAGACAGAAAGGGCAGCTACTTAAATTAGAAAAGGAATTGAACCTATGAGTTCGATCATTAGGGTTCTTCGATTTATTCGGGTAATTTAATTAGTTGGGAGAGAAAATAGACTTCCGCCATAGCTTGCCTCAGGTGGAATGGAATTCTAAGTCTTAGACCATCCTTCAAGAAGCACGTAGCATCACCACTTCCATACGCATTTTCGTCGGTAAAAAGACCAGGTCCCAGGTCCCATTTCCACATCTCCGGTACCTATCTTATGGTCTAATTCACCTCGCAACGAAGGGCGCACTTTTCTTATCATAATTACAGGATCACCTCGTATTTTAGTACTTCTATGATATCGAAATCCGGGTTAAACTACGGTTCACCCCACTTCTGGCTCATCAACTGGGGCAGATCACTCATCTTCGGTTTTTATTCTCCCACCCTAAAGCATAGGAAACTACGTCAATCAGAGGTTGTTAGCCCCTGTCCATGATAGGTTGGTTGATGGCGGTTCTTCGCCAGATACCCATGGATGGGACCTTCGAACCGCAAGGGCAGAGAAGAGTTTACTTGTTAAAACTTAACTATAGACTGCTTCTTAGCCAATAACTCTATCTCTGAGAAGTAGTGCTATGAGGAGGCTCTTTGCTTCTTTCGTCCCATCGAGGAAATACTCTTTTCGCTCCTCAAACTCTGATAAAGAAGAGGTTTTAAAGTCAATTGCTACTTGATTACCGCCTCGTCTATGAAATCGCATTTTATCTCTGTGTGGCTACAGTCAGAAAGAATTCCTATGCGTCCGCAGCTAATGAATCTGATGGATGCCATTTATTCTGTTCTGTTGTAATGCTAGCGAAAGGCTTTAAACGAATCCCTGACTTAAAGGGAATGGGAATAAACAACTGGCTTTCTTCTCCTCTCCTAGTGCAATCAGTTCTGGCACAAGACAATCCTGATTCAATTCCCGAAAACCTGACACCAGCTGTTTCTTCTGGGCATGTCCCTGAGACTGAGATGAGTGCCAGACTTCCTTCCTGAACTAGATTAAAGACGCGTTCTAGTGGCCTAAGCTCCAACCAAGTTAGGGACCCCTACCACCGGCTGAAAGTGCCCCGGGCTAGGTGTGTTTGATAAGTAAGTAATGCCGAGTTTCAAGTGGATACTGCTCTTTGCCATTAGAGCACTCTTGTGGAAGATATTGTTGGAAGAATGTCAGGTCGTAGAAGATACAACTGATCTTATATTGATATTGATCTTTTACGAATGGATCCCGGTTGTTCTAGTAGGTGCGTACTTTTTGTTTTTTTTTGATTTGTTCTTATTCCTTTCATTTTTATTATCGGGTGTCTTGAACAGTTCACACTCCTTCAATGGAAGAAGAAGGCGATGCAGCGCGCTTAGCTACTGCCTATAAGCAACCATAAGCTTTGACTTAGATAAATCATTTTAAGCTCGAAGTAATCTCTTTTCGGGAAGGGGATCGAGCAGCTTCTAGAAACTATACGATAAAGCAAAGTTAAATCCCTACTATTACTTGGAAACCGATCTCTATATAGAAGATCGCCTCTAGATCCCATCCCATTAGACTTATTTGTGTGGTTAAGCTGTGTCTTTGAAAAGTCACTGAGTTTAGGGCTATCTTTCTCTCCTGTTTAGAAAGATAGCTGCCAGAAAGACGAAGACAGAAGCAATAGCCTTCGATTAGTCGGTGGGACGGGAGGAACTCTTACTGTTCTCCTAACCGGTGCTAGTGAAAGCAAATGACATCGTAAAAAAAAAGAAAAGAATGTCCTGAGAGAAGAAAGGAAGTCAGGGAATGAGCTGGTGCTATAGCCAGAATCGCTTGTTACGGAATAGGTTGCATATAGTATATACTACCAGTGGAGTCATAAGTTGTAGATCTTCAATGGCTTAATCCGTTGTTCAAATAGCAGCTGCTTGGGCTTACCTTATTACCTTAGTTCCTTATCTTTAGCTTGAGAGATGGAATATAATTACAGTAAAAAGAATTAGGATCCGCTAATTAGTTATGCCCTGGGGGAATGCCCCAAAGCCCCTATTACTACTCCTTTCGAAACTTCTAGCAATAGCAAACTCGCCCCACAAAGTGGTCCAATTCTTTTGTTTAATGTGAAGCTTGGCTTAGGCAAAGCAAAGAAGAAAGAAAAATGAGTCCTGTTCCCGAGTCATGTCCTAAGAGAGGTGGGGTCTTACAATTGGCTAAGGTGCCCAATTTCCTACTTCTATTGGTCTCTCCATTCCAGACTTATATAGTCAGAGAGGCTTTCCATACCCATTGAACTGAGCATTCATATCTTGGGAAATTCCATTATGTGAGACTAAAACTCTGAGCATCCTTCTTTCTAAAAGGATCTCAATGGCATGACAAAAGCATCAAAAGATTAAACTTTTTCTGGGAATATAATTATAACATATTTTATCAATAATGGTTGACCCTACCCGGGAATCAGCTGAGCCTTTTCATTAGGAAACCTCAGTCTCGAACGCCTTGTTCACATTCCTTTAATCTTTTTCATTAATTTACTTGCATGGGCGGATAAAGGGGGAAGCTTCAAAGCGGTAGCATGTGGAATAGCAGAAGCTGATAGCATTATGTCTCTCTAAAATCCCTTTCATATATGACCTGTCTGTCAAAAGAGAGATTCAAGCAGGGCAGTTCAATTAAGGTATAGAGAAAGCTCCAAGCAGCTACCATTGATCAACCTGATTCAGGCACATCAATCAAAGATCTTGCTTACCTCTCCCACATGGATAGAAAGAGCTTGATCGGACTTGCTAAACGACGGTTAGTAGAGTCTACTTATGTACGTGTCTCCTAGCTTTATCGGGCTTATCTCAATACGGACTAGCTTTCGACTTCTCATCTCAGATTTCGCCTTGAGAGCACATAACATCTAGCGTGTCAAGCGCACATCTTTCTCTTTCTAAAAGTAAAACGCCTATCCGAGGTCCAAAAAGTCTGTTTATCTGGGGCGTACGTTGTTTGAAAAAAAACATTTCCCTTGATTGAAGACGGAATAGGTCACTCAAACTACATTCCAGTCAAGAAAAAAAACTGGAAATATGCTTTACCCAGCAAAGGGGTCTCAGGATATGGGAGGTTGCTTTCTACCTTATTAAAAGGGACATCCCTAGTCATACCTATCCATCCTATAAAGGAGCTAATTAGACCCAGACATCACATCAATCATTGTTTTTTGAGTAGTGTACTCGTTTAGCTGAAATGGTAAAAGATGTGGATTCGATTCATCGACTTGGAAACATCAGCTAGGTAGCATCTAAAGCATAAGAGGCTCACAACTAAGGTAACGGAGTCTCTCTATCTATCAGATCTATTATGTATGAAGCCTGGCATTAGATTCACAAACTCAAATTCGGCTTAAAAAAGATCTAATCTCTTAAAGGTTAAGAGAGTTTACGACTTTAGGCTCGATTCCGCTGCCAAGTATAAACGAGCCTTTTTTCATTTTCAAAACTTTCTTCGAAAGGCAGGTTTGAGCTGCCCAACGGGAACTCTTCAACGAAGGTCTGTAGACCAAAGCAAAGGACGTCAACCTTGTGCCCCCGTCTGACTTAGAACGAGAAATATGATTGTAAGGCTTTGAGAGCTGAAAAAATGTAGCGGTGAGCCTTCGTTAGATCTAAGCTAAGCTGTTGCCTTAATGCCTTACATCGATGGATGAAACTCTAATTAGAATAGGTAAGGAAAAAGTAAAGTAAAGGTCAACACGGTATCGTAATCGTTACCATAGCCCATAGAAAAATTTATTTTTCACCTAATGCCGCTACTTATCTGTATCTGTCTTTCTGGGGCTGCGGGGAACCAACGACATAAGTTAGGCCTAAAAGTTACGTTTTCCTGGAAGGTTACCATGTCGATACGTGCGTTTATACCCCATTGTTTTTTATTTCGAATCTAGAATCGCTGGTCTTTTCTCCTTAGAGAGTGGAAGAAGCTTTTTACCTTAACCCCTTCCATTGAATGGATTGACTTATGTTACTAAGAAGGATCTTTTGTATAGCTTGAGCTGGTCTAAGCCTGGATTGAGAGTTAGATTCTATCCCGTTGTTGAAAGGTTAAGGTACTTTACTTCCTGCTCTGACGAGCACCTGTATAGAGGCAAGTGAAAACTCGCTCGACCACCGGAGAGAGGAAGATGGAACTTAATCAAACACGAAAGGAGGAATCATTTACTTATATTTGCACTAGAGGAGATCGAGACTGGTATTAGTTACTTTACCCGAGGCGAGAAGGGAAGATAATGACATTGAAATAGAACCTCTTCGTAAAGAAAAGAAACTGACTTAGAGCTTAGAGACGAATGCACCAAAGAAAGGTAAAGGTCCAGACTCCTAATTCTAAGCAGCCTCCGATTCTTGCAACTCTCACATTAATTTACTTTTTTTTTTTCGCTTTCACTAAGGGACAGAGTCTGTCTTTACAGCACAGTAGGTAGAGATCAAATTAATGTACTAGAGAGGAAAGCAAGCCAGAGCTCTGACTTGAGGCGAAGAAACTAAGCTCACACTTTCCGCGCCAAAGAGAATCACTCGGTTTATCTAGTAGGGAGAGAGATACAGTCAGGGTTGACTGTCGTGAGTGCCCAGGATATTCCCCAGGTGGGAGCATCCAGGAATCTTACTATCTGAGTTCGGATTGAATTGAAAAACCCCGGCTTAAAATAAAATGTCTCATTTTGTTTGTTTCATGGCCTAAGGGGGTCTTTATTATTAACCAGACAAGACTTGGCTTATACATTGCGAGGAAATAAAAAGCTAGCTTTTCTAGGCCAAGGGGGAGCTTGCCTGTTCTACTAAGGAGTATAGGCATCGAAATCCGCTGCGGTGGTGAGAATAAGTTGGTCCTGTTGACTTCTCTTAGATGTATTGGCGAATCTAAAAGTAGTTGAGAAGGGGCTATCTTCGTAAGTATCTACTGAGGTTAAAATGATATCCTTGAGTTACTGCAGTCTGAATCTTACCCCCCTTTATCTTATGGCGAAGTAATAGTAATCTAGAAGGCCTAGCTAGATCGCTAGTGTTAAAGAGTCTGTATATTTTGATCACATGGATTGAGGCGTGGAAATGTCCTGGTGTGAATGACAATTGAATGGCAAATGCATGGATGAGTTACTCGATGCTATATAAGGCTGCCGTATATAGTAGAGCCTATTCAAAGAATTGTTGAAGCTCCGGGCATCTACGTAGGAACCTGTGCGAAGATGCTTCCCAACCATTAAAGCCAAACAGTGCAGCTCCTACTAGTAACGTTATAAATTGTTAGTCTTATTATTAAAGTCGTTCTCCTAATAGGATATCACTAATATCTGTTATGGGAAAGGATGATAAATTACGCAGTATAAGCTTTATTGCAAAAATTTTTTTTTTTTTTTTTTTTTCCCCCCAAAAAAAAACTTCTGGGGACTCCTACATGCGCCTTTAATAACCCTGAGACCTAGCCTTGGCTAATTTATTTAACTGGTAATCCACACGAGAACTTGCGTGCTCTTCTTCCTTCCCTTAGAACCTTCATAGCTCTCTCGGTGCTCTACAGGTGAGAGTTAAAGCGAGGCTTTCCTTGGTCTGCTTTCTCTTTCTATTAGGAGCTTGAAACACGAACGCAGGGATAGATTTTACGGGATATCTTATTACTTGACAAGTAACTGGCTTCTATAACTTCGTATGGGAAGAGAGACATTATATCGCTCTATAACCTGCTTTTGATTTACCTAGAACCCACACAGCCTATTAGCTTCCTGCTATCTAAAGCTTTTATTGTCTATCTCAGCACGTTCTGCTGTCCCCTATTGACATACATACTATTTGTTAAATGAGATCCCTTTGCTACTTATGAAAACACTTTTGACTATAAAAAGGACTACCGGTAAGATACTTGAACCATCGCAGTAAGAAGGAGTAAGAAACTAAAAGTGTCCTATATCCAATTTGCGAAATCATCATTCTCAAACAAACAGGGCCCCGCTTTACCCTCACACCTCTCCTTTCCACACCCACCCTTCATAGGAAAATTAATAATAGATGGGGTGGCCTCACCGGAAGGTTACATTATATTCCTGAAAACGGGTAAAGCAGCTGCCCAGCCCTACCTTTTCACCACTTCGACTGATGCGGACGTGGGTCCCTCGTCGTGAAAGAAGTAATGAAAGGGAAAAGCCCCGGGGCAAACCGCCTTTGTTGTTGCCTGGATAGCTTTCTAGAGCAGA
>PGWS01014951.1:0-14433 GCA_002896235.1 Cicer reticulatum
AATTGAAAAACCCCGCTATAATAATAAAAATGTCTCTTCTTGTTTGTTTTCATCGGCTAAGGGGCTCTTATTATTAACCAGAACAAGACTTGGCTTATACATTTTGCGAAGGAAAAAAAAAGCTAGCTTTTCTAGGGCCAAAAGGGGGAGCTTGCCTAGTTCTACTAAGGAGTATAGCATCGAATCCGCTGCTGGTGGTGAAGAAATAGTTGGTTGTTTGACTCTCTGATTGAGTAGTTGGCGATCTAAGTAGTTGAGGGGGCTATCTTCGAGTATCTACTGAGGTTAATTATTCCTTGAGTTACTGCAGTTCTTGAATCCTTACCCCCCTTTATCTTTATGGGCGAGTAAGTAATCTAGAAGGCCTAG
Source organism: Cicer reticulatum (assembly GCA_002896235.1). Lineage (NCBI taxonomy): Eukaryota > Viridiplantae > Streptophyta > Magnoliopsida > Fabales > Fabaceae > Cicer > Cicer reticulatum. Next base: position 370 of record PGWS01014951.1, read on the forward strand.
CTAGATCGCTAGTGTAAGAAGTCTGTAATTTGAACACATGGGTTCTAGGCGTTGTAATTGTCTAGTGTGAGTGCAATTGGAATGGCAATGGCTACAATGGATGAGTTAATCGTGCTATAAGGTGCCGTTTAAGTAGATGCCTTTCAAGAGATTGTTGAGTGCGGGCATTCTACGCTAGAATGTTGCGAGTTTCCCAACCATAAAAAGCCAAACAGTGAGCTCCTACCTAGTAGACGTTATATATGTTAGTCTTATTATTAAGTCGTTTCTAATAGGATAAACTCACTATATCTTATGGACGGATTGATAAATTACCGAGTAAGCTATGCAATCCACTGGGATCCCTACTATGCGCCTTTATTTACCCGAGAACTAGCCCTTGGCTAATTTATTTAACTGATCAACGATGGAACTTGCGTGCCTTCTTCCTTCCCTTAAGAAACCTCCTGTTTTGCTTCTAACAGGTGAGATAAAGCGAGGCTCCTTGGTTGCTTTCTCTTTCATATAGGCTTGAAACGAAACAGGATGTTTTACTAGGATATTTACTTACTTGACAGTAAACTGGCATTATAACTTCGATGGGAGAGAGACCTTATATCGCTCTATAACCTGCTTATTGATTTACCTAGAACCAACAAGCTATTAGCTTCTGCTATCCTAAGCTTTCTGTCTATCTCGCCGTTTGCTGGCCACTTATTTACTTTCTGTAAATGGATCACCTTGCTACTTATGAAACACTATTGACTATTATAAACGTACTACGGTAAGTACCTTAACCAAGCATAAAAAGAGGGTAGAACTAAAAAGTGTCCTATCCAATGCAATCTCCATCTCCGAAACACCACGAAAGGAGCCCGCTTTCCCTCTCTCCTTTCACCCCACCTTCATATGGAAAATTAATATGATGGGTGGGCTCACCGGAAGGTTACAGTATATAGTCCTGAAAACCGGTAAAGCACGCTGCAGCCCTACCTTCTTCACCATTCGACTAGATGCGGACGTGGTTCCTTCGTCGTGAAAGAAGTATGAGGGAAAAGCCCGGGGCAAACGCTTTGTTGTTGCCTGGATAGCTTTCTAGAGCAGAGACTAGCAACGCCATTCTAGGCACAGATCATTTACACGGTATTGGATGCATCGTAGGTTGTGACCGAGTCAAATCTGCTCCGTTTTTTTTCCGTTTGCAGAAAGGAGATCCCCTTCCCCCCGCTTTTCAAAAATGATGATGATGAAGTCCGCGGGGCTGCACTGTACTATGATCCTCTGGACTCCCTATCGGGTTGCTTCCAGGTCTCGCCGGTCTTGACCTGTAGGTCAGTGATGTGCCTCGAGATGGACCGGTCTCCTGTCCACCCTGCCGGTGGGGAATCCGCTCCGGCGTCGTCGCTTGCGTCTTATGGCCTGTCCTCTAGGCACCTTTTGAAGCAGGGGTGTGACAACGTACACGCTTCCCTTTACTCCATAGGCCTTCTCATCAGTTGCAGGGTTTCGGTGGCCCGAATTGACTTGGCTTCGCCAAAAGGCCTTCATCTCTAGAGCCCGGCTCGCGAGGCGTCCCTCTCGCAGTAGGGTTAAGACCTGCCTCGCTCGCTTTGTGACATGCTATGTTTCCCCTCTTCATTCCCAAGTAAAGGGTGAGTCCCATGCGGTCAGTTTGTGGATCGCGGTCTCACGGCACTAATCCCTACAGGTGCCCGTAGTAGGCCGGCCGCCCTACCTAAACCATTATCATCATATCGGTCCTAGGTCCCCGTTGCTGAAAGGCTCGGCTTCAACCGTACGTGGAGCTTCGCCTCATACGGCTCTCTAGGGATGAGGTAGGACCCAGCCCGGCTTGTGCGGTTAAGGTTGTTGTACACGACAGCAAGAGCGGAGCAGGGAAGGAGCTGTGGCTTATGCGTGGGATTCGGTGTCGCCACCGGATCGGCGCCTAGCATACGTTGCTTTAAAGTTGTGATGTTGTGTTTGTCCCCGCTCCACCAACTCCATCACTTAGTCGCGATAGGTTTTCTAGGGAATCCTCGCCCGTGAAGGTACGAGGATTGTTCACCTTAAGTTCCCACACCTTTCCTAATTCCCATCTCTTGATTTTTTATTAAATATGGGAGTCAGAGAAGTCGACCCTTCCCCAGCTCTTGAAGGAATCGGTTTTGAGCTGCTAGTTGTAGCTGGCGGGAAGTCATCCCTCATCAAGGCCCGCCTGCGAGCAGCAAGTTGGGCCTCCATTGAGCAATGGGTATCATTTGGGCTTGAGCTCTGCCCGCTGTCGCGCCCGTTCTTGGTCCCGAGCCGAATCTAGCTCTTGCGCTTGATCCAAGCGGCTCTCGACTCCGTCCAGAACCTCTGGAGGTGCTCAAAGAGTTTTTGGTTGGCTTCAAGACCCTCGGCGGATATTGGACCGGGGTCTCACTCAAGTGGCGAATCTGCCTATCCACTTGATCGAGCTCCGCGACAAGGTCGGAGAGCTCGTCCCCGGAGAAGGGGAGGTGAGATCGATATGCACCGGGCGGTTCGAAGAACGAACCGCTTCCGCCTCCCCTCTGCTGGAGCCACCGTGTCAAAGCTTGACCCGACAAAATTCTATAATATAATAGACTATATAGTAGGGAACCACCCAACTAAATAGTCTAACAAATATAAAGTCGCACCGATCGCAAAAGGGCATGGATGGAGTTTCTCCCAAAAAATGGTAAAAATCCAAGCCCAGTACGACCGAGACAAAATGTTACGAAAAAAAAATAGGCAAAGAATAAAACAATTCGAAATTATGATCAAGAATTACACATTCGAAGACCCTTGTTAACTCATATCAGCACACCATACATTCTTTTTGCAAAAAGCCGCTCCACGGTTGGTAAGTCTCATCTTTGTTGTGTTGGCCGAAGTTACAATAGTCACATTGAAACCCTCGAAATATGTCCGAAGATCTCGATTATGATCTTCAAGTTCCGGGTGAGAATTCGCAAAACTCCGTTTCCATCGAGAATTGAATGGAGTTTTCCCGTATTTCGACCGGTTGGAATCTAAACAGAGGACATTACTGTCGATATTCTGACCGAAAATTAGACATTCCATGCCTCGGAGAGTGCTTTGTCGTGCTAGGTCACTGACATATCCTTTGTCTGTTTTTTTGACCCCAAGAATGGATTGGATCGAAACGACTTTCCTGTCGAACCCCTTTGTGTCTGTATTATTTCTGACCGCGCGGAATCTTCATAGCAATTTTCCATTTTTATTATTAAATCATAGGGGTGCCTTAGGTACTACTCTTATTTCACACGATGCAGGAACTTCCATAACGTTGGCGTGACTCCAGTTTGAGAAACGGATCCTGACGTGATACATCTTCGTAATGAAATAGTAAGTCAGGAAACATAGTGATTGATTGAGACAACATAATTAATTTCCCTCCGCTACGGACAGAAAGAGAGTCCGGACAGTCTTGACGAATTAATTCTATCGATTGTGGTTGTTGACCAACAAATTATGCATGGGAGAAAGATTCACAAACGAAACTGAGACAACGAATTTATCAGGAGCAACTACCTGCTCTAATAGAATTCCATAAACACAACGCGAAGAGACTTTACTGAATGACTTGATCGATCGTACTGTACTAGAAAGACCATATCCTTTCATACGCTATTTTTGATCCAATCTCGCACTTGGTCTGATCCTCTTTCTGGATGTTCCCTCACAGACCATTATATGTAACCTGATCTTATTACGACGTATATTTCTTGTCTGATTGAATACATCATTGATTGAAACAACATGCAAGAGGTTGCTACGTCAATTGCGTGCGTAACGAGTTAGAACGGCGGGCACCATGTGAGATTCTCATCCCGACTCGTTCGCATTAATGGTGTTGCTGTCAGCCCTGTTCCTAGAGATCCGGGATGGAGGACGCAAGATAGAGCAAGAGGTTTTCGCCCTTTTGAATAGGCAACTTTTACACACGGGAACTTACGAATAATGATCCCTTTGACAGGAACTTGCTTATAATGGACTCTCTTTCGATGCAACTCAAAGGAAGTCGCTCCAGGAGTCCAGAGAGCAAGCAGCCAACGGTCGGAAGATTGTTCTAGACTAGCGTGACCGGAACCTCTGAGGATATAAAGCCCGCTGCTTACCAGATTATGCTAGCAACTTAACACCGACAGAGAGCTAAGATAAGGCGGAATGGAGACCATAGGTCTCCGCGCCGGCTCAAAAAGAAAGGTTCTTACTCCGAGAAGACTTACCAAAAAGAGCCAAAGCGTTCAGGTCAGCAACTCGACCTTCGCCTACTTCGGAAGGATCCAATGAAAGTTGGCCCAATTGCTTGAACATAGAACCTTTGTATCCGAGAGTAGACCTGTCATTCAAGAGCAAAATTACTTGACTATCAGCCCAAGGATCAGGCAACCTCTTGGATATCTCGCTTCTGGCCGCTCTTTACACTGTCCCACCATTTGGTGTGTGTGCAGAGAAGATATATCCGGGAAGCGCCTTGATAAGTATGCTATCCTTGGCGACGATATTTGTATCGCCGACTCAAAGGTCGCAGAAGTCTACCTATCTACACTTAAGGATTAGGGTGTTACTATATCACTTCCTAAGTCTTTAGTCTCAGATGTGGGTGGCGCTGAGTTTGCTAAGAAGTTTAGGTGTTGGTGTAATAATTTTAACAGTAGATTTATCCCCTCTCTTCGAAACCAGGCTAATTCCCATACATACATGGACAGTATTCCCTTTGTCATCTCTATAAGATACAGAGGTTTTCCACTCTATGTCGATTGTATGGTATTGGTTATAGGCTTCTTGGTAAACTTAACCACACTAAGTCGTCTACAGTCTTACGGCTGAAAGCTATTTGGTTAAAGGCTAAGCTACCTTTCCGAGTTGTGGCTTGGCCAGTGCTGTCCTGTCGACCCTTATTTAAAAGGTCGATTGATCTGGAAGCTTCAACAAGCTTTCAGACCTAAGGATCTTGTGGTGCCTCCAACGAGTACTTATAAGTCTGAGACTTTTGAGTACTTAGAGGATATGACACTTCTAAGATCTTGGACTGAAGCCTGGCTCAAGTACGTCAGGTGGTATTACGCTACTGCTTTATCCCCATCGAGGATTTTCTCCAAGCTCCTGTTGTTACTACTCGCTCTTTCCAGCGAGTAAAGAGTTTCCACTTCTGACCCCGTTCGGTCTGGTCAGTCCCAAGGTGATCTTGTGGGTCTGTTTCTGATCAAGCTGAACTTTCTTTGTTGGAAGGGAGTGAGAACCTCTTTGATGCTGAGGTTGCGGCTCATCGAGAACTGTTGCGGGGAGACCATAGCTGAGGCTGGCTTGATCCTAAACCTCTAACTATCCTAGGTTCTAGGTTAGGTGGAAGTGAAAAGACTAAGGGAGATGCAGATTACAGCATTGCAGATTCAGAGGAGAAAAAAGTATAAGCCTTCTTTTTAGTCGTTGATGATGATGTATGCAGGGAGAATCCAAGACAGTAGAAGTAGACCCTGCCGTCGTGGTTGATCCGGTTCACTGAGGAGCAGGAAACCCTGAATAGGGAATTTCTTAAGAGAATCAAGATGTGGCAAAGAAGGAAATCCCCTTTTTTAATGCATCGATATAGATGAGACTACGGTGCCCAAACCTTAGCTTAGGACATGACTTATTCCCATAGCTATAGCTTGCTTTCTATAGATGAGCCCTTCGTTCAATGTTCCTTTGGAAGGAAGGCACATACCAACCTGCGATACAATCGAGCTTCCATTGATGGATCAAATCCAGCTATAAGTGATCGAGTACTTCCTTCCATAAACTATAGTTGAGTCAGCCCTAGGAGAAACAGCGCTTTGAGTCCCTTCTCTCGAGTACTGGTTTTGAATAGACAAGACCAGCCAAGATTGAAGTCTCAAGTGTAACAGTAACACTCTTGCCCCCTGTTACCATATAGCTCAATCGAACTTTGCCCTTACTGAGAAGATTCACCATCTGACTCTTGTACAATCGGGGACCACAAAGTCACTACTCCACTTTTCCACACCTCGGAATTCAACTCAAAGTTCCATTAAGTCTATCACAACCGCGCCAACCGTTGTACAGTGCACGCAAGAGTGTCTGCCTACTCTTCAACGAGACCTCAAAGGTGCCAGCTGTGATCGTAACACAAGTCCTCCCACCAGGCCACAATTCAATTCATTCGACGGTCTGAACTCTTGACTTGACAGCACTACTACCATCCAGTTGCTTATGAGGATGAGGAGGGCGGTTTATGAAGGATTCTAACGAAGGCTTTGAGCTAGAAGAAGAAAGCATATGATTGGGCTGAGCAGGCTGAACTGTGACATCAATGACTGAAGAAGGGCATAATGGAGGCTTTGCCTATAAGTTACAATCAAGTCGCTATTTTACGACTGTAGATGTGGTAGATATCGGGCCTTCTTCGTTCCGAATCAGTTAGTCAGTGAATAGTCCCACAGTATGTAGAAGAGTTCGTCCCAGTAGTAGTCCACAAGCTTGTTGGTCACCGGACCAGTGAGAAACTGCTCAGCTTGCTTGCTTTTCCCTAGCACACACACTAAGTAGATAGTTAGGCACAGGCCGCTAGGAGCTCATCGAACTGAACTGTAGTAGAGTGAGACCTGTGCTCGATATGGTTTATTTCACTGCTATTTCTCTCGGATATGCTTCACCACATTGCCTGTAGATTCTTTCTCTTCAGCAGTAGGCGTATCTATAGGATGTGTCGAGCATCGGTGAATGCATGACTGAACACATTGCGATTGCGTGATGCACCTTTGATATCGCTAAGAACTTCCCCAATCAAATAATCTCCCCTGGTGGCAATCTACCGTGAAGTTATAGCTCATCTACAAGCGAGATGAGGACGAGGTTGCCGGGTCAACTGGATCGAAGGCAGTATTTAACTTCCCACCTGCAACTACGAGCTAGCTAGTGACCTAGCAGTGAAAGACGAGAGAGCTGCCAGAATACATAGTCCTAGATCATCCTAGCGGCTTCAGCCATTAAGATCGTACTTCTGGAATGAATAGTCTTTATAGCGCTCTTGAAAGCGGCAACTCAAGAAAAGAGAGGGGCTTCCGTTCTCCAGTCCATGAGGTGCTTTCTTATATTGGTGTTTATGCTAGCTGTTATGTAAGCTAAGCAATGCGCTATATAGCGCGTTGACAAGGAAAGGCAAGAGCGAGCAGCCACACATGAATCCGCGCAACGATGTCATGATAGGCTTCCATAACCATCTTTCCGTAATAAAATCCTTCTTTCAGTCTCCCAATAAACGAAATGCTGCGAAAGCTGTGCTCGATTTCCTGCGCTAGTGGTCTTTCCGCTGGATGACTACTATGGACAAAGATGACGACTACTCCAGTCTCTGGTCATCCATGCTGATGCTAGAAGAGCCCGCCCCCCGAAAGATACGAGGTTTTTCCTCTCCTTACTTACATGATTTAATTTCTTCTATAAAAGATAAAAGGGTAGCCCCTAGATAAGAAGTTGAAACCACCTGTAAAGGAATAAATAAAAGGGAGGATGTCCGGAGGAAAAAAGCCAGTTGGAGGTAATATTAAGGGCCTGCAGTCACTTCAGGTATACCCCAGCGAGTTTTTTCGCAAGCAAAATGGAGAGATTTCTTCCTTCTATCCTCAGTACTCTAACTCTAGTATTTGCTTTTCTTTGCAAATCAATCTTTCGGTTCTTTCTCCAGTCGGTTTGCGTGTTCATCTGTCTTGCTTGCTTTGTTTGATTTTTGTTAGACCCGCCGGTCGGGACAACAGCTCGATTAGAGTAACTTATTTTTCAACTCCTTTCGGGTCTACAACAAGATCCGGGTGACCGGAGTGATCAGCAGCTGATCAGCTTAAGGGGTAGTTTCGCAGATCTCCAGGAGTGGAACTAGGATATTATCGAAACATAGGTCGTTTAGATGTTGATGACAGATGTGCTACTGTGCGAGGAGCAAAGTGTAAGGCTGAAGATCACAGTCATCTACTTGAAAGTAAGGTAGTGAAGTGGTGTGGTTGAATCTTTCCAGAGGCTCTGCTTCAGCTTCACTTAGATATAGATAGATGCCACATGCCGAAGAGTCAAATAAGAGTGAGAATTAGAACAAGGAGAAAGAAGGTGATCGTTTGAGCTTACTTCAAGACAAGCGGATGTCGCTCAGCAGTGGAGAATCTCTCTTTTTTCTTTCTACATAACTTAAAATAGTATTAATATCTTGCTTCCCCGTTCCCTTAGTAGTTTAGGACATAGTTCCAGATTGCGCTACCGGCACTAGACTGCGGAGGAAACTCCCGTCTGTCCTCTAGTTAGAACAGGCTTATCTTGTTCTAGTAGCATCCCTTTCTACGTTTATCGGCTGGCAGCCTCCCTTGTATTAGTATTTTGTATTAGCGATCGATATGGTGATGTCGGCTATCTACCTCACTTGTTTTGTTACCAGTTGCCAGTCGGAAAGAGGTAGGTTTTAAAGAAAGCTTTAGCAACCAAGTCATTCTCCTCCGCTTATTCCGGGAACTCAGACTACACTACCTATAGCTGATCTATCTGACCTAGTTCTTGCAAGCTCCAGCAATTCCAGTCGATAAGCAGCGAGACTTTGATCAATCCATGGTAGAAAGCACAATGTGGTAGTGCAAAACAAGGGACAAGGGAACTTCTTTAACAACCGTGGGCTAGATTAAGTCTCAGGATTACTCCTTTAACGATAGGTTTGTTAACCCGGAATATTTTTTATATTCACTGCCCTCTCCGCTGGGAAATCCCTCTGCCTTGAGTCAATAAGAAATTCCCGCTCTTTCATCTCCTTCTTTTAATTTATTTGTTTAATTAATTGACTTGAGCACAGAATGGGCTTCCGCCTGGAAGAATGCATTCACTAGTTTTCTTCATTGAAACTGGAGAAGGCACATCAACGGAAGTAGAGCAGAGGAGAAGGCTAGGCAAAGACCGCATCGAGCTTCCCGGGGCTTAGAAGAGTTGTCTCTCGGTATTCTCTACCTACCACCTGTGTCTCCATCTCCGGCAAGGCCAACCGAACTATTCATCTTTCTTTCCATCCCCACGCCCGACCAGCAACTGCAAAGAACACCCGCCTGCATAACCTTCTCCTTCTGTAGAAATGGATTGCTTTGTGACATGGGTTGGACTCTTATTGGAGGAATTATATTAATTGTGCGTAGTCTGAATCCTAGATGCAAGCTTGCTTAGGTTGAGAAGGGTGCTAGTCTCTGTGCTGTCATCTAACATTCATCAGTGAGCTCAAGATGTCATACAATGGGACTGCATCTCTCCTGCAGGTGCAGACCTTTCGAGACGACTGGTGTCAAAGTAGTTAAGAGGGCAGCAATAACGAGAGAGTTCTCTCTCTTCCCGGCGCGCGTATTGCCGAAAAGATGGAAAGGTTTTGCATTCAGTTGTGCTACTCTAGACCTGCGGAAGACAGGTGCTGCATGCAAAGGCCTAAGTCCCGCGATGTGCCAGAGAGTGTAACACCAGTCTGTGCTCGTTGCGTCTGGGGTGATCCTCAGTGGAGCCAGGTGTCAGTGTCAAATGTGTGGCAGACGTCTAAATAGAAAAAGAGAAAGGAATTTTGGCGCCAAGGAAAAGAAGGAGGGGGCGATCTCGATAAGCTAAGCAATTGACTCTTTGTTTGCGATTCTTTCAAGGAAGGCTCAGTCAATATCGTAGCGGAAGAATTAGACTTTGTGTAAGCCTGAGCCTGGACCAGAAAGTCTTAAATTAAGTATAGGCCGGGGGCGCAGCAGAAGATTAGACTGGAACCCGGAAGGACAAACAACAACGTATCTTTTGTGGAAGTTACTTACGATCGGTTCACTAATCTGTAGCACTGAACTCCTGAGCTTGCTTGGGTGAGTGGTGGATGATAATGACTGGTGACCCTCTAAAAATTTTCCTGTGAATCAGCCTTTCTTTAAAGAGCATTCGGTAGGTTTATTAATTGGTCATTAGAGGAAAGCAATAGCAGACGCGGAAAGCAGCTACTCTCTCTCGAAATAAATGGAAAAAGAGCTTATCTTATAGCAGCTCTCTCAGGGAAGCGTCCTTCGGGATTAACCAATAGCGGTAAGTGAATCAGCTTTCTCCTGAGGAGGACGTTTTCTTGATTTATATTGAGGTGCCTTCGCACACGGACAGGGTATTATAGCTGCTGGTCTCGACCGGTTCACTAGAATGGTTGGAGTACAGGGAGCTCCTACCTACTTCCTAGAAAGCTGATGTTGGTTGTTGGCTAGGCTCAACTTGAACACCGGGCTTACCATTTTTAGATCATGCCCGTAGTTTTTAGGTATTTAAGCCTTCCATTCTCTGCGACTTCTGGAACGGATGAACTTTTCCCTCTCCAACTGGACTAGAATAAAGGAGGGTCGGCCCGGCTTGTGATCGTAGTCCATAGCTATTCCTGCCCCAACTTAACCAATGGGGTCCGGTAGTCAGGGGTCAGAATGAACAGAAGGCGACTAACCAATCTCTCTTTGAAACAGATGCCCGGAGATGTTGATTCGTAGGGCTAGGAGATCGGTGAAGAGGGCCGGACAACCAAGCTAAAGTTCTTCCATTACGGCTACTCCGAAATTTGGCACTACCACTTATCCATCCTACTGGAGACGAAAGCTGCTATCCCTAATGCCTTGCCCTCTCCACTCCCGTCGGGAGCTAACCCGGGGAGTGAGAAGAGAAGAAGGAAGAATCGGCTAGGAAAAAAGAAGATTTAATCGTGTTAATAGCTAAAAAACTCAAATACCGGGTATTCTCCGGCATTTTTAATATCTTATACTTGGTTCGAATCCAATTCTGGTAAGGAAGGCCAAAGATCTAAAGAAATCCTGGATGATGAACAAAGATGCACTGCAGCAGCAATAGCAAGTCACTTTGGAACGACCCGGATCGAGGTCTCTACTCCCCAACCGCACCACCCACACTAGGGAAACCAAGCGAAAGAAGACAAGTATGAATCTCCAAGCACTGTCTTGGTGCTCGTCTCGTGAATGGACACAAAGATATATTTCATATTTTCATGAGAAAAGCATTCTGAATCGGCATGAGCAAAAGCCCCGTAAAAGCTTCAACAGGAAAAGCAAGTTCAGCAAGACAATGGAAGCAAAATAAAAAAAAGATTGGCGAGAACGGAAGGAATTTACGAACGGTACGACCGGAGCCTGCCTAGCAAAGCCAAGCGTGGAAAGACTACCTAAAGCTAAAGACTAACCTTTTCGGGTGCTGCGGTCTGGGTTGATGCCTGTCTTCTTTCCAGGATAAGGATCTTCCCAAAAGAAGAGATGAATGCACCTCACCTCAGAACAGTCAATGGGAAATCCCGCCATGCCATCGAGGGCTAGTGTGACCGATCCATAGCATACGACGGCGAGAGGGGTACGTGGTGGCTCAGTGTTGTCTACCAGTTCAGGTGAGGCTATTCGAGATCCAGGGCGAGTCCCGATTCCCATATATATATACGGTTAAGCAGCCCTGGCCTGCCAGCTTCCACCCAGACGACAAAACAACGTAGCGCCTGGTCGCGAAAGTTGCTTTGCTTACTAAAGATATAAGGCGCGTTAGCGCTTTATTTTCCAATAGAGGGGCGGAGCGAAGCGAGCCTAGAATAGCAGCCTATTACGTTACGTTTTCAGGCCCCTTTACTTTTTACTTTTTTAAATAAAGCGCTAGTGCCCTAATCCTATAGAGTCAGGCTCTTCTGCTATCAATGAAACCGAAAGAACACAAAAAACCCAGTGCGTTTTGTATTAGACATCGATGAGTTGTAGCTGGATTCTTTACTCATGACTATACTGGGAAGAATTGCAGGAAATCGTTCGATAAGATTCTGACTACTATTTGAAAATGATATCCGACGATCAAGACAATTCCCTGCGAACTCTTTCATTTCATATCAGTCTTATTCTTCTTTTACAAAGCAAATAGCATTTCCTATTAGATTTGTCCCTATCCTATAGAGCTGACCTATTATGATTTCTTTCTGAATTATCCGTCGCTTACGCTGTCCCAAGGACTAGGCAAAATCGAATAGCGAAATTCTGGGTTATCTCAATGGTTTCAGACCACCACGTTTCTTCTGGATCATCATAGCGTATTTCTACATATATCCACTCAGAGGAAGGTCTTTTCGTAATGGATGACCCTCGAAACCATAATCTGTTGATATACGGCGTAGATCCGGATGATTGATGGAAGAAACACCAAACATATCCCAAACTTCTCGCTCCCACCGGCCGGCTGATGGAAATAGACTGACTACCGGAGATATTCGTGTTACTTCGTCTGCACTGGTTTGTACAAGAATGCGTGAGTTATATCGAGTACTCAGTAAATTATAGACCACTTCAAATCTTCGTTTTCGAGAGGGATAATCAACTCCGCAAATATCGATCGAAACTTGAACCCTTGTATAGGTATGCAATTTAAGAAAGCACACAAATTGAAATAGGTAGTCCGTTTTGGTTCCATATCTATTCCCATGTTCCGATCTTTCAAAATAGTAAACCCATTTTCCGGGTAAAAGAATACGAACCATGATCTTAATAAGAATTGGCTACCATATAAGATAACGAATGCTCTCCTCGTTCATATTCTTTTCTCTTGCTAAAAACTCCGCACCAGCTTGGCATTCTTATATTAGAACAGTCAAAGTGATCCGCTTGCATTTTCTTTTAGCAAAGACTTGTTGAATGTAAATCGCCGGTTGGTTACCAACCTAAGAAAGACATGGCGAATTTGTGGGCGAAAAAAGTCGCTTTCTTCTCTCTCTTATGATACTTTCTATTGCTCTCGGTACTATCTCTTCTCTATATGCAATTACTTGGCGTAACTGAACTCAACTAAGCTTGCATCTTACTATAAGGTTTTCTATAACCTAAGACTCTTAGATAGAGAGTTTCAAACCAAATGTTCAATTCCCCTCCCCCGACAATCCGAGTGGGGAACTAAACCAGCAGCGCTACGAACACTTTCAACAGAACGAGACCTGCCCCTATCCTATATAGTAAATAGAAATCAAATATAGAGTTAGCCGGACTTCCCTTTCCCTTACAAAGGGGTCATCAAATACCTAGACTGGAGCACACTGACTTAAAGAAACGATTGCCTTGCCTCAGTTACGTACTTATTTGATTCCTTGCCAGACCGGAGGGGTACGGGATTGGACAAATTAACGACTTTCCTAAATAAGGTAAAGATGCTATCCATTCCTATAAGTAGGCCTATTACGGGTGCTAGTCAGACAGTTTCTTACAGATCAAGAAGTTCCATGGCTTACTAATATATTAATTATGGCGCAACGCAATTAAGAAAGCGTTAAAAGTCTTCTTCCGCTACGCACCTTAAGCACTAGAAGGAATCCGGAAATAGGTTAACCCCTTAGATCGATCTTCCCCAGCCTTGCCATCGAGAGTGATACTTTATCCAAATCTTTCATACCCTTGTGGAAAGCAGCAGGTAATTGATTAGTCACGCGCATCCTACCTCGGTCTTTGATGAAAAAAGAATCTTTCTGGAACTCGGCATGATCCTTTGGAATTTTTCCCGTCCGGATTGAATTGACTTAGGAGGTTTATTCAGAACTACGAATAGGATTCGTTCAAAGAGAACCCTTCCACGACAACAACGATCACTCACTGAACACTCTCTATATCTGGTTTTTCGCAAAGGGTCGTCTTTCCGGCTTAGCTACGATCTTGATGGATTAGCCCTCAGGGGTTCAACTAGTTAGGCCAGCCGGGAAGACTCTCGAATCAAAGATCAACGAGCCAATCTCTTCATCTACGCTAATCGATTGAGTTGATTGATTAGCCTGAACTGGAGATCATATCTTAGTGATAAAAGCCGTTATGCTTGATGAGGATTTCTCCCCTTATCTGACTGGTGGTTCTAACCTGATATCTATCATTGAGTCGGTTCACCCGCTTGCCCTAACCTAAGGCTTAATGCCCGAGTAAGGCAAGCAACAGGAGTGCAGAGAAAAGGAGACCTGGTGAAACTCTCTTCCATGTCTCTTTCTCTTATAAAAGAGATTGTAAGAGCACGGGAAGT
>PGWS01014960.1:0-13520 GCA_002896235.1 Cicer reticulatum
TATCATATAACTAGAAACGGTTTTTCTATGCACAAATTGTTCCACGATAATCAAATAGTTACATCAAAACAATCACAAAATCTCGCGAGTATTTAACCCCAACAAATCCACCCCTCAAAAGAGCTAAAATGATAGTTATCTTAGTCAAGGTAACCCATTGGATCTAGCTACTATTGATTAAAGTGAAACATAAAACACTTGGCCATAGATTTAAGCCACCACCAAAAAATAATTTTCATCTAGTCTATCAATTGCTAAGAAGTAACATTAGCCTGATTAAACACTTTCTCGTTCGAACATTTTGATGTATTTTTTTTTCCTCCACTAAAAATACCTTCAAATTGCCTAACATGCTGAAGAGCATCGTTGAGAAGTACACTCTGAAACCACGTTCATGCCAAAACATCAAACAACACATGACTAAATAGAGGGCATTCAAAAAATAGGTGTTTTAATGATTCTACCTATTCACAATCACCAATACACAAAAGTGATTAATTCGCTAACTAGTCACATCTAGCCAAATTAAAATTATTTAACCTACAACTCTAATCAATCGTTAATTTTAAAAATAACATATTATTTTTTTTTTACGATAGACTCAATTTTTATACTTCAGTCGATCTTAAATATAAGCAAAAATAAAATGTAAAAAAATTTAATATAACTTGATCTCAAATTTAATATTAAATATATCAACTTTTTATCTTTTTTATTTTATATTTAAGATCCAGAAATAATTTATACTTAAATATAGAATATATAAATAAATTATTGCAACCGTTAATGTTGAGAATAAGGAAGAAAATGATAGGAATATAAAATTAATAAATATATACTGTATAATATTTGATTTTTATTCAGTTATATATGCCCATGTCGCTAGAATCAATGTCGAACAGTGTAGTCATTATATAGTGTTGCTATTACTTGGTCACTAATCACTAGAAGGGGGGGAAAAAATTAAATAATAGTACACTTGTTGGTTAGTTGACAATGGCCCTAATTTTATACTAGAAACAGGATTTTGAAAGTTTGAAGTAGGGTGGACAACTTGAGTCAAAAATATAAAATAGGGATGGAGAATATGGCATGTTCTGACCTAAAAATTCCAAATAGTTTAAATTAAAGGGGGAAATATAGGTTGAATTTAATCACTTGCATCGAATTGAACGAGTTACAAGTACAATGGATAAGAATAAATGAATGTTTTTTATAGATTGATTATGAAGTATAAAGTTTAATTTCGACTCATAACTGCTTAGTTAGAGAAGTTTAAAATACCAACATCGAAATGAAATAGTTGTTACTAGTATTGACCTAAGTGTAGAGTCAATCATAGATGTCGAGCCGGTCTAAACTGCTTGCAAGTAAAGAATCCGTTTAGACCACACATTTTTTTGGATCTTAACCCTATTTTTCTATTTAACTAATAATATTAGTTTATTTTAATTGTATATAGTATAAATTTGACTAACTAATTTTACGACTAATTTTACTACTAATTAATTTAATATAAATTAGTCAATCATGTGAATGCATTTAATATTTATCATTGTGTTGTTCAATATTGTAGTAAAAACCAATTAAACTTAAAAGACCTTTAATTTTATTATTGTAAGTATTTAAATAATCTCATTTTAAATTTTACTTTAGACCTAATTTACGTTGGAGTAGAGGAAGAGGGGATGCGAAGAGGGTGGTGCATTGACCAAACATAAAGAGGTATGAGGCTAGGGGAGACATCATAGACTAAAGCTTTGTTGTGAGTTTAAAGGAATACCAAGAGGAGGATTTTGAAAATAAGGAAAAGAGGAAGGGAGAGTAATCCCCCAACTAAAGCTTTATTTTTTATATTAGATCAAAACCCTCTAATGCAAAAGAATTGAAGTACTTTGAGGGATTATTTTGAATAGTTTTGATATTTTTTAAATTCTTCTAATCTCTTTATAATACTATAAAATCAAAAGGTTTAAATATAATTTTAGTTCTCCTGTTTTATTCAATTCATAATTTTAGTTTATTTATTTTATTTTACGTAATTTTGATTCTTGATTTTTGAATTGAGATATTTTGCCCAACTTTTAATTTGACACTCAATTTGAATGATGTGAAAATTAATCAAGCAGATGTGGAAGTCACATAATATTTATTATTGTTTTTTTAATTAGTTAAAATATTTCGACATCAAAGTCAAAATCATTGATTGAATTTAAATTAATTTATCCAATCAAACCAAATGGATTGTAAATAAGAAAAAATCAAAAAATATATCGCACTAATGACAATCATATAAAAAATGGAGAGATAAAAATTAAAATCTAAATAAAAAATTATTATTTAAATAAAAATAATTTTAAAATGAATAACTCTAACTATAATAATTTAATTCCTCATGTTTTATTCAATTCGCAATTTTGGTTAATTTTTTATGTTAACGTATTTTAATTTCTGATTTTTGAATCGATATTTTGTCCAACTTTTTTCAATTTGACACCTCCAATTTGAATACGAGAAATTAATCTAATTGGGCGGGACATCACATAAGTATTTAATATTATTATTTAAAAATATTCCACAATCAAACTCAAAGTCATAACTAAATTTAAGTTAATTTATTAATTTAAGTCAAACAAATATTATAACAAAATAAAAATTATAATAAATGCACTAAGATAACAAATCATATAAAAACGTGAAGAAAAAAAAAAGAAGAAGCAGTTAGGTTTTGTTGACCGGAAATACTAACATTAATATTTTGATAAAGTATAGATGAATATTATTATCATTATTTGAATACAATGAAATCCACATAATTAAAGGTATTTGTTAATTGTAATAGGAAGTGACTCATTTGTCCTAGAGTGAAGTGTATCAATGACACAAAAACAAACAAATTTCACACTCAGTCAGCATTGTCAACAACTCCCATCCCAATCCCCATGCTCTTTGAGAAGCCGTTTGAATATTCTAAAAATCATAAACAAGTTATACCCATTTACAAAAAAGCAAAGTTTATTAAACCTTTATTTGTCACATCTCCACCAAGGAAAAATTAACATAAAAATAAAAACCCCACCTTTGCTATTATAACAGCAGGCGTGGACCTCACTTCTCCACCAACCAAACCATCACACAGCTTATTATTATTTTACATTTCATAAAGTTGGCAAAAAATATCATTAAAATAATGTATTGTACGGATCACACACCAACCATACTCAATCACATATGACACATGACACATGCACAATATAATGTCATCTGAGCAAAAACATTATAACTGGCTCATCAATAAATCAAAGAGATTGCATGTGTTATGTAACTATAAAAAATGAAAGGTATATAAAGTCCATTCAATATAAATCAATGACTAATACATTTAACAAAGATATAATACCTATATATGAAATTTCATTTTCTCTTGACTCTTTGCAAGATTACACTTAAGTGGTTGTAAAAACTGATGCAGACTAGTGAATTAGATAATTAAAAAACACATGGCTTAATCATTCTGAATATATAATCTAATACATACATGTTATTGTAGTACAGTCTGAATGTTGCACATTCTAAAGGACACTGCCACTGCAATGCATAAGGAAATTGGTCCACTTATAACTTGTCCAAATTAACTTGTGAGTAAAAGAAATTGAACCTTCTCAAATGAACTTTATAAACCAAACTTTAGAATGTTTTTTTTGTCAAATAAATTTAGATACACTAAATATATAGGTATGTGACTGAAATTGAAGTTATAAATGACTATGGTATCAATTGGATTGTTGGTTGACTAAAGTATGATGATCAAGCTGATTTCAAAAAAACAAGAGTGATGTCGTCCAATATATAGAAGTATTGAAGCATAATGTTGCTGCAATGACGCAAGACACAAAGTGGTGGCAGATAACCAAATACATTCTTAGAATAGTGGTTGCAATCACTGGTGATAATAAAGCATTTGTGTTTAGGTGCACAAATGTTTAGTTTTGTACCTTGTGCCTGTTACCATTGAATATCTCATTGGAACGCATCATAAAATAGATAGAATGAGAAAATGTATAATACATGTAGCTATGTTGTAATTTCAGATGTTATAGTATCCCACAATAACAATCTTTAATCAGCAAGTACACTTTGTATAAACTGTTGAAACATGAAACAGATAAATTATATTAAATTTAAACTTAAGAACAATGGAGTAATAAATAGCCAAAAACATGGCACAATTGTCAATAGGTAGATTTCTATGAGAGAACAAACTATGGAGAAATATCAAGCCTAGGCTCAAAGCAAAAACCAGTGAAAAGCTGTAGAGGAAACCTCTTCATTACCGGGCATTTCTGCGCCCATTTCCATTGTTTAACTTTCATGTCGAATGTGAGAAGTGCTGGAGATCCATAACTTTGAATATATATAAGATCATCTATGCCACGGCTAGCGAAAACATCATCAAACTCTCCAAAACCTTGGAAGTATTTGTGCGGCATTCGAACAATTTCTTCCCACTTTCGATCATGAGAACCAGATACCAATCCCTTTGATTATGTACTGGTCGTTCGTGTTTTGCCTATCCCCCCACCATTACAAGTTATCCTTCATATTCATTAGACGGCCACATGTTAGAGACAAGGTACATAATAAGCTCCTTCTCAAGCTAACTTGAGAAGATCGGGCCGGGAGATATTGTATGAAACTACGCGTGACGGTGTTCGGTGGAACGCCACCAGTAGAGTAAACTAAAAATACAGCACACCGTTGCAATCACACTCTCATGCACCACCCTCTCCACACCCATCAGGAAACCTCAGGTTAGTGGCGTCATCCATGTCTCCCTTGGTCTGATTGTATATTGAATCGAGATATACCCACGGAAAAGTTATCCGGAACTTGCTTTGATTCACAATTGCCACAGTGTAACCATGATTCCCTGTCCACTGACATTGCTAATGCGCCATAATCGAAAATCTCAACCCTGGAGGCTCCTGAACTTCCTGCAGCTTTGGTAATAGGATTAACTGCATAACTCGCTTCGGCTGTCTTATCCCATGAAGCAAACCTAAGCCATATGAAGAAGAAAACGAACCAATTCGCAGTTCCATGAAGGGGCGTACATGCAATACCATTTCCGAAAGTTCGGATCGTACGCCAACCAGTTGGTTCATCGGAGCTTGTAAACATAAAGTACCACGGCTTCTGTGGTGGCCGAATTTGAAGGGTTCCATAAAACCTTTCAGAAGTAACAATCTCATACCATCTTTTACATAACAGCACTTGCTCGGAAAATGCTTGCAACGGGGAATAGGCAAGGATACTTCAATAACTCATCAGGCATAATCATGTCCAGCGAAACAATGGCCCATCTTTATCACTCCTCGCCCGTTCCAAGAACAATCAATGCCTTCGATCTCCTTTCTGGTGTCATCATCATAGTGGCTTATCCATGCTGTTTCTCCAGCCATAGGACTCACAAGTATAGCCTAATGAACATATTTAAAAAACAATTAGCTATGATTATTAAAACAAAACAACATAATCATAAAGAAAATCACGAGATTTTATCACTTGTAGATAAACCAGATCATGAAAATTAACTTAAACAAGTGCACGCCACACACAATTAGCAAAAGACTGTTTATATCAAAACAAACAACACAACAATACTACCATGAAAAAACATAGAGAGATCAAATAGTCAGACATAACAGAACTTTTACCAGATATGAAGATTCCTTTACAACAAATTCATCTTCCTTTAAAAGGAAAATCGTACAATCTGAACTTGACCAAAAGGACCAACATTAGATAAAGGGAATTATAGCTCTAACTAAATATTATGGTCTAGAAGTCATAGTATTAGCAATCAAATCAAACCACACAGAAAGAAATACCCTTAAAAATGTTTGTATTTTGAAATAACATTGATATTTGCTTTATCAGCACTAGCAGATTTCTACCAGTAAAATAACAAAGAAAGCATGAGCGAATCCACACATAAACACAAAGGAAAGAGATTATTATCAAATAGAACAACAATTTTTTATGTAATGATAAAAAGAAAAATAAGAGGTATTTAAAATCCAACATGAAGATAAAAAAAAGTGTTTTCTGCAGACGAGAAAATCATAAGAACAACAATAACAATCTTTTCATATGAGAGTAAACGAATCAAATAAATGATTAAAAAACCACAGGCTAATATCCAATCTCCTTGATCCTAATATGAAAAACAGCAGAAGAAGCAATCCTCAACATATATAAAATTACAAAACACATACAGATCACATGAACACAAACGAAATACTTTTCAAGAAAAAAAAAGATTTTGATAATTAAAAAGATTGAACCATTTAACATGAGATAACCTGGTTAGAAAGGGTGAGTCGAGTAATGTCAGTATGGAAAAGGGTGTGAAGACAGAAGCGAGTATGGAGTGTATATATATAGAGAGAAAAAGAAGAAAAGGAAAAAAGAAAAGAAAAAGGAAAATGGTATAGTTATTAGAGGAATTAAGAGTACCCAACAAAGCATTGAAGTTTAAGGTGAAAAGAGAATAGGGGACGTATGAATTTTGCTTAAAATGGAAGAACAACGAATGGGCTGTCTGATATTGGTTGATAAACAAAGCCAAACAAAACACACACACACAAATAGAGAGAGAGAAAGAGAAGACCAAAACGACAGGTAATGGAGTGTGGTTTTTGCTTTGGGATGATGTGCTTTGCTTTCTTGTGTGGGGAAGAGGAAAGACTCAGTTTTAGTTTTCTTTTTTTTTTTATATATTTTTTTTAGAATAATCAATAATATACTTCTGTCGCCACACGCTATAAACAATTAATTCTTTTATACTTATTCAAAATATTACTTACCTCAAATTAATTTTCAATTATTTATGTCAAATATATTTTTAATTAAAGATACAATAATGTTTGAATATCAAATATTCAACTTTTTCCACAGGGTTTTTTTTTTATCAATATATCATTTTTTTTGTAAAAAAAACTGAATTAAAAGGGTTTTCTTTTTAATACTCCAATTTTTGAAAAAAAAATTCAATATACTTCCTTTTGAAAACTATATACTAAATTACTACTTTTTTTTTATTTAGTTAGAAGTCGTCATTTGTAAAGTCGCCTTAAAAAAATCCGAGTTTGCAATGAAACTTTCTTAAGAATTTTTTTTTTTAATATTTTGTTTCTCTAAATTACCTTTTGAAATTCATTAGACATTCTCATAGTACCCAAACAATAATACACATAAAACACATTAATCACTCTGAAGTTGAAAAATTTATACAGAAAATTGTCGTTTTTCTATAACTCTAGTTAGGAAAGTCACGGAACTATATTTTGCAAGGAATCCATTTGTCAAATTGCACTTCTAACTAAGTAAAAAAAATTTGTATATAATTTTCAAGAACGGAGAATATATTGGTAAATTTAAAAAATAATGAGTTATTAAAATAAATAAACCTAATTAAAATGGTTCATTTTTTAAATAAATATATCAGTTGCCTCTATCTTTTGGCATCATTCAGAAAGTTGTATCTCTTGAATGACAATAAAGATCAATTTTTTATTTCTACATAGAGTTCGTCATGACATGGATGCGACCTTTCACTTAAGTTTTTTTTTTTTTTTTTTACTTTGAAAAATTATATTTAATAAAACAAAATAATTAAATAAAACAAAATTATATTAAATAAGAATAATATCAAACAAAATTATTAAAAAGGTGTTTGATGTATTTTATTTGATTTATTAATATATTTTATTTTTTAATATTTTATCCATTTTTTATTAATTAAATTAACAATTAGGGAACACGTTGTTAATGTATTTTATTTTTTAATTTAATAATATTTTACTTAATTTTAATTTATATAATTTAGTTTTTAATATTTAATTATTTTTTATTAATTAAATTAGTATTTTTTAACAAGTTAAAAACAAAAAAAACTTAGATGTTTGCATCCCCGACATGCGACCACTACTAAAAAAATTAATCTCACGAAAGTGTTAAAAAGAGAATAATTAACAATATTTTTTTAAGTGAGAAATTTTAATTAAGTTTTTTTTTAAAACAGAATATATTGATAAAAGAAAACCTTTGACATGATGTGTATTTTTTTTTTATTGAAGTAAAACATATTAAAAATTAAGTAATTGACTTCAAATAACTAATGAATTTTGAGTCATTTAAATCAAATTTTTTATTTGTAACAATAATCAGATAGAGTATTTATATAATTAGATGGTTTTTAAGATTGAATAGTTAAATAAATTAATATTAATAAAAATATTTTAAT
Source organism: Cicer reticulatum (assembly GCA_002896235.1). NCBI lineage: Eukaryota > Viridiplantae > Streptophyta > Magnoliopsida > Fabales > Fabaceae > Cicer > Cicer reticulatum. The sequence goes on from PGWS01014960.1 coordinate 8,309, forward strand.
AAAAATATTTAATATTATTTAAAAATTTTATGATAAGTTAATATTTACCAAAATGTCAGTTAAAATAATATTAAAAAATTAAGAAATATTTTGAATATTTTTGAGTAAAATATTAAAAATTAGGTAGTTCTTAAAAACAGTAATAATGTTTTCTCTTTAAAATATAACGTGTAAAAACAGTTAAAATTATAGTACAATAGTCTTATTTTATAATTTTTCTTTAAAGTGCATTAATTTACACATAATATATTATATAAATAATCATCAATTTATTAGTTACAAAAGGCAAATGTCAAAACTTTCATTATTTTTAATGTAATGTAAAAGCTACATTATATTATTATATTATTTATTATTAATTTATTATTATTATTATTATTATTATATAAATTATTATTATTATTATTATTATATATTATTATTATTCATGATCGTTAATTATATATTTTTCTCAAATAAAATTTACATTACTTAATTTTAAATTTTCTTATCGATTTGTTAGATTGAATATTATATTTCGAATTAAAAACGAGATTTTTAACTTTAAGGTATCGAAAATAAAATTATATTATACATTTATCAAGAAAGAATATTATAATATATTTTAAAGATTTAAATAACATTATTTTAACTTTTAATATCGTAATTTCTTTATTTTATATTGCAAAACATAATAATTTTTAATCTAGTTGTTTTGTTTTTGTTGTATTCATCATCAGCCGATTTGTTTTTTTTAAATATAAATTGTTAAATATATTTGTCTTTGTAAAACTTATATTTAAATTAACTAAAATCAATTATCCCCATATTTCCAACACTACTCCGAGACGTAAATTAAACTTTAAAACATTACAATAACGATAAAAATAATATAAAAAATTGTATACTTGCAGATAACAAATACATATTTAAGCTTTAAAGAAAATATAATTTTTCGTTTCTATTTTTTGAACCTCATTCATAGTGTGTTTTGTATCTCAAAACTTTTCATGTATCTAAAAGTCCTGTTTGAGGCGGTAGGTGTATTTGTTGTTTTCAAAGTCAAAATTAATTTTTTTTTTAGTAAAATAAAATTATTAACTTTTTACTTAATTTAATACAGTTTTTTTCTCTAAAGTTCAAAAAACTAAAATAAAACTTTTTTATTTTTATTTTAAAATTAACATATTATCACTAGCAAACGTGAACATCACTCCAACCCACCGACCAACATCACAATTATTACATCTTCAACCACCATCTCTAACATGCACAACCATGCGTCTTTTGTTCTCTGACCACCCACCTTCAACCACTTACATCTTCTTCAAACTATCGACACCACCATTATCACTCACACTTTGACCACCATCTCCAATTGTCGACTACCTCTATTAACTATTATAGTCACTTTTGATGGTCAATCTCCAACATGATAACTATATTCTAAACCTATCACATTCAACTATTATTACTAAAAATATTATAATTAAAATTATAATTTATAATATTTAATAATTTAAAAATAAAAAATAAATTTAATATGTTTTGTCCATATTTTTTTTTAATTATTTTTAGGTGTTAATATTTTTTATATTCGATGAATTTCATAATAGAACCGATAAAGGATATATTTAATTTAAATAAAAAAAAATAAAAACTACCAATATAACCATTGAATTGACATATATGATCCCTTGAATCATACTAAAAACTAAAAAAAACTTTAAGATTAAAATTGAAAAACTCAAACTGATTTAGTTTTGAATATTTTATAACAAGAAAACAAAACTACCCTACATGACCGTGATAACTTCAAGTTTTTGGTTGGATGAATAAAAGTGGCCTGACTATAGCAAATGTTTTTTTAAAAAGTATCTTAGAATAGATACATTAAGTTCCATAGTGGAAATTTTATAGTGAATAAGTAGTACATAATTAAATAAGTGAGCTTTTTGGAGTAGTTGTTAAGTTAATAGATTGAAATTTGAGTGATTGATACGGGAATTATTGATAAATATAAAGATTATATAAGAAAATGAGATAAAAAGTATATGATAATAAGATCACTTGAAGTGAAATCCATAAAAAAAAATCACTTGAAGTAATATACCCGTAACGTATAAATTATTTGAGAGATGGTCGTTATTAAACAATTCAACATTGATCATTTAAAAATCAAGAGTTATCTTATGTTTTTTTTTTGTTTTTTACTAATAAATCTGATGCTCTTAAATCTTAATAGATGATAAATAGTAGTGGATTAATCATAATTATCGAGAATACCTGAGGTGTAATTGACATGTAAAATATATTACATTTGTCTTATATGTAAGATTTTTTTATTAATATATTACTTTTGTTGTTGTATGTATCAACTTTTATAAAAAAACTTGTCTAATATTCTTCAAATTAGAAGAAGTGTTAATTGATTTTTCACAAAAATATCCTTTTTCTTTTATAGAAAATAAAACTTCATTCAAATATAAATAAGAATAATATATCAAGAAATAACTAAAGAGAAAGCAAAAAATACGTTAAAAATACACATAAATGATTTAAAAAATTAAATGATAATTAATTATTAAAATTTAATTTTAAAAATTAACTATTCTTTTTTATATAAAGAATGATATAAAATAATACAAGATATATAATCTTTAATATCATCTATTTTAAAAATAAAAACAAATTGTTGATATTCATTGATATTAAATAGAATACCAACAATACGAAGTATTATTTATTTGAACATCATACCTAGAAATAAAACAAAGATGGTCTTATTACACCAAAGTACAGACTAATGTTGTACTCAACAAATAACACATAAATAAACATGTGTAAAAAGTTGTTTATTTAAATAAAAAATAAAAAATAAAATAATTGGAAGGTGTGATTCCAAGCAAACAAACAAAATCTTAAACCATCATTCCATGAAAATAAACTTAAAGTTATTTTATGCCAGGAGTGGCATCTAAGAAGTTCTAAACGAAGATTAAAAATATTCTTAATTAGATAATTAGATGTAAAAGAATTAAAAGACCTACTATTTATGCTTTTAATAATTGACATATAGTTTTGGAAAAAGAACATATGTTATTGACAAATTATTCTGCTTTTAATAATTGAAATATAGCTTTAGAAAAAGAACATATATTAAAAAAATGACTATTGATACTAATATTAATCCTTCAAATTTTATTTTGTTCATTATTTTTAATACAATCTGATTAAACATACTTGAGAATTATAAGTAAATATTTAGAACTGTTAATATAATTGAATTGTCAATGTGATGATTTACATTCTAATTTTTATTAAAAAATAATAGTAAAAAAATATACATTTTTGTTATGTTAGATCGTGTATTTGTTGAATTTTTCTCTCTCTAAATTATTATTTTTTATTCTCTCTGGAAAGAGGAAGATGCAAATACAAAACAAGAAAAAGGTATATGCTCATTGCCCACCTCATGTAACAACCGCAGCCCATAACTAGAAAATTAATTGTTTTTTTGTCGCAAACAAAATTCGATTGACTATAAAGAAAACTATGGTTAATATATAATGGTTGTTTATTCATCACAAATACAAAAAAGTAATGGGTGTGTTTATTCGAGCCACGTCCGCAACTTGTGAAAACCTTAGGCTTAGGCCACATTATTAACTAATTTATTTTGTTATTATAAAGAATATAACTTTAAATCTTAACTTAAAAATAAATAATTAATAATATTAAATTAAACGTGTTTTTAATATTTCAAATGCAAAGGTTCTAACAGTAAATTTAAAATAGTAATAATTTATAATTTTTTTTAATAACTGATGTTAAAAAAAAAACATTTGTTCACCTAATCATTGTGATGTGTACGTCAAAAATAATTTTAAATATTTTCAAAATAAAAATTAATTTAATTTTATAAATTAATCCAATTAACTAGTAGCTTATTATTCTGTAAAATAGAGTGATTTAAATATATATTAATTTTTATTCAAATACAGACATGCTCAACACAAATTTGAAAATTAAAATATGAACTATAGATAAGATTTATACATATCACATTCAAATTAGAATATATTCCCAAAGAAAAGAAAAACAATTATTTTCTATAAAAGTAAGACTTGTTACCGAGTATCATTGTTTTTGTCTCATATAAGTTTAGCATTTAAAATATTTATTTGTAATTTTAAAATATTAAAACAAACCTTAGTTATTATTTTCCACCAATATAGTTTTATTTATTTATATATTAATTTGTCTCACTACTCAACTAATTTTTTTACACCAGCTGCTCAGCTAGTTATTACTTATTAAAGTATTTTAATAATAAATAAAGTTTATTTTACTCAACAACTTTTTTAAGAACTGTACCTTTCTGGCAAAAAAATCTAAATGTTAACCAAAAGAAAAAAATGAACGAAGGATAGCTCAAAAGGCATGCCAAGAATCAAACGTTGGATGCACAAAAAGAAACCCAACCCACTCATATTAGGTATTATAAAAAAATTAGTAAACATAAATTTTCTAAAAATTGTTTGACATCAAATTAACATCATTAATATAGTAATAATTATTAAGTATTTATTTTAAAATTGGTTAAATTATAATTTTAATCTTTTAGTTATTTTAAGTTTTACTTTAGTCTTCTAAATTTTCATATTTTATTTAAATCAATTTATATTTTGTCCTAAAATTATGTTAATTTGTTTTGTCCTTAAAAATATTTCAATCTTTTAAGTTATAAATTTAATTATTTAGTCTCTTAAGTTATAAATTAATATTATTAAAAATATAAAGTATATTATATTTATACTAAAAAATAAAATCAAAATAAAACTTAAAAAAATTAAAAATACAATTTAGCCTAAAAAAATCCATACCATTCATCATCATCATTTTTTTTAACACATACAACTTACCACCTAAAAAGATAATAAAATATGTTTTCAAAATTTAAACTTTGAAAAATGTTTAAAAAAAAAAGAAGAGATAACAAATGAATATAATTTCCAGCTTGATGCAGTGAAGTGACGTTGGACAGAAGGAAGGTGTAGGTGTGCAGTGCAGAGAGTGTTGTAGAGGATTAATGAGCAGCGTAGTAGTACTAGTAGTGGCAACAGCACTTTAGCATGAGACTTTTTTGCAGCCACCTTGCGCACAATAAATAACTCACTCCTCACTAGTCACTTCTACTACTTGTTTATTCAATTCATTATCTCTTTCCCAA